>JAQJVL010000268.1:848621-1111121 GCA_035578905.1 Stictocephala bisonia
GTTAAAATAATCAAAGCTAAATTATTATATTAGGGTTATAAGAAATTATTTTAAAAGTATGAATTATACATACATTTATTGCCCAATATACTTCCCTGATTAAGGTTGTCAAATTATTAATAAACAATACTTAATACTATTTTTGAAATAAATTAAAAATAGAGATATTATATTCTCTGTATTTGTTGGGTATAAATGATGTACTTGTGTTTTTAAACTCATAATATGATTTATATAGTTATTATAATTAAAAAAATTAATATTATAACTCAAGTTATCATTATTAATTCATAACTAATTTATAATGAGTTTATGACAGTTGTGTTTATTACTTCATGCTATACAAAATCACCGATTTTGACTTTTAAGTAAATATAAATATGTATTGTTTTCAAGTACAGTTATAAAATATATAATATTCAGAACATTTGTATAGTTTCATTTTAGAATGTTTTATTACACGCACTAAATAAAAATCACACTGAACACTGCACAAACTCCAACGTATGACAATATTACATTTTGCTTATTTACCAGCCTTCCAAGCTGTTTCCCCCAGTGTAAACTTCCTTTATCCTCTGTTAATCTTAAAGAAACCTTTTTTAATAAGGTTAGCCTGGATTAATATCCTGATTCCACAAATAAGAAGATAACTTTTCACTTCCCTCCCGTTGGTTAGCCGTCGTTCTCAAGTTGGTAGGCTTTAACGTTCTTTAGGATTACCTTAATAGATGCTCGCTTGCGTCAATAAACTAATCTATATTTTGTACGTTATGTTTTCCGTTCCAAAACCCATTCAGGCTTTAGTGTAATATTTATTATCAATACTTATGTTATTAGTTAAGCTATTTATCTTGTTCTATTTTTACACAAAAATATCCAATACCGCAAGTAGCCTACACTTTATGACATCTTGTATCTGGCATGTTATGAGTTTGTGCATTCCTAAGTATATTACATCTCATTTAATGTACTTAGCTAATATTTTAATAACACAACAATACATTCCTTGTCGTATTTTTTATTTATAGTTTTAATAAAATATGTAATACAGAAAAGCCGACACCGTAGGCTTGCCTTGGCCAAACTATGACTTAAATTTTCTTACATGCACAATGTTGCTTCTAATAAACTGTTCTTACTAAACAAGAACAGTTTAAATTAAAATTATTTATATAGAAATTGTTTAATTAGAAAATTCCTTTGGATATCCTTATACTTATCCTTAAAATTTTGGCTCTAATAAAACTTCTCTTACGTACATGGCAGATTTACTGGGGTGCCTTATAGGTGTTTAAAGTGGTATTTGCTTTGTAGTTGTTGATTTTGTTTTGTGGTCACATCTCCTTATTCAATTTATATTTATTACTTTTGATGCTCCGTGGTTTTTCATGATATCCGTAAATTGTCTGTAGTCCTAAGAATTATTTTGAGGAATAATTTAAATTATTCCTGTAACTGTCACTGAATAAATGATGCAGTAATGTGTATAAAGCCATTACTAAACTTCTTTTGTATCAAGTGCAAGTGAGCGTTTGGTCTAATAATTCTAATATATATATATATATATATATATATATATATATATATATATATATTGTAAACAGCTTCAAAATATTGACTGTGTAACTAGCTAACTTAGACAATTTTAACGAGTTTTCTTTTTTGAGTTCCAGGGCTGTTTTATACGCTCAGTATTTCTACCAGTGGGTCTCATTAGCTAGTGTGAGTATCGGAAGAGTGTAGTTATGACAGGGAGTCCCTCTCCTTCAAAAATTAAATAGGCTCCTCTATTTTTATAATTACATGTTTAAATTTTCAAATGAAAAAGATACTACTTGTTTAGGGTTGACTTATATCTCCATTTTATTACATCTTTAGTAGAATACCTTATAATTAAAGAAAGAAGCCAGTTCGTTAAAAGATTGTGTGAAGATATGAATACACTTTATTTTTTGAAAAAAAAAGAAAACATTTTTGAAGAAAATAGTCTCTGATTACCAACTTTACAAATAAAAAAGAAACTAGAAATAGTCGTTCAACTTACCAAAGTAGCACTTTATTATGACCTAATCATTGGAAGAAGATATTTAAATATAAAGGATAATCATCTTTATTCATATTTATTAATAATTTGTAATAACAATTTAATGGCCACGACTGGACGTGATTTATTAAAAAAATTGAACCCGTATTAATTGATTTATAAAAAGTCTAATAATCTACGAATAAGGGTTTTGAAGATTAAAATTATATGACTGGATTCTTCTCTAGTTTCATTATTGCTACTGTTTCTCGCACTATTGATCATAAAATAAGTAAAGTTTCATTCAAGATTAGTAAGTTTAGCAATAAACCTTCTTAATGTTTCTCTAACAAATAAGATTCTGCCAATTAGATTAATCAATCACCTTCATGTCCTTGACACACACTGAATTTACAGTACGTTCTACGTTAGTACGTAGAACGTAGTTTACGTACACACGTAATATATACACACACAATACAGTACATTACGTTCTACACTATACTTTTATTAAAAAGTGTTTTTATATGAGAAAGCTTTCAATTATTGACGCATTTGGCTTCACTATTTAGGTGTAATAAATACATATTAGGAAACTTTATAGTTTATAATAAATATTCACTGAACCAATCATTTTCTTTTACTATTAATAAAGTCGAGCAGCACAAAGAGTCAAAATTATTGGCCCCGTCAATTCAAACACAAAATACGGAGAACTGTAAATGGAGTAGTTTTCATTACTGATGAATAGTAAAGTTGTTAGTTCAATGAAACCCTTGACTATTGGTATACGTTATTTACATTGATTCAAACATATTATTAGTTTTCATTACTGATAAATAGTAAAGTTGTTAGTTCAATGAAACCCTTGACTATTGGTATACGTTATTTACATTGATTCAAACATATTATTAGTTTTCATTACTGATAAATAGTAAAGTTGTTAGTTCAATGAAACCCTTGACTATTGGTATACGTTATTTACATTGATTCAAACATATTATTAGTTTTCATTACTGATAAATAGTAAAGTTGTTAGTTCAATGAAACCCTTGACTATTGGTATACGTTATTTACATTGATTCAAACATATTATTAGTTTTCATTGCTGAGAAATAGTAAAGTTGTTAGTTCGATGAAACCCTTGACTATTGGTATACGTTATTTACATTGATTCAAACATATTATTAGTTTTCATTACTGATAAATAGTAAAGTTGTTAGTTCAATGAAACCCTTGACTATTGGTATACGTCATTTACATTGATTCAAACATATTATTAGTTTTCATTACTGATAAATAGTAAAGTTGTTAGTTCAATGAAACCCTTGACTATTGGTATACGTTATTTACATTGATTCAAACATATTATTAGTTTTCATTACTGATAAATAGTAAAGTTGTTAGTTCAATGAAACCCTTGACTATTGGTATACGTTATTTACATTGATTCAAACATATTATTAGTTTTCATTGCTGAGAAATAGTAAAGTTGTTAGTTCGATGAAACCCTTGACTATTGGTATACGTTATTTACATTGATTCAAACATATTATTAGTTTTCATTACTGATAAATAGTAAAGTTGTTAGTTCAATGAAACCCTTGACTATTGGTATACGTTATTTACATTGATTCAAACATATTATTAGTTTTCATTGCTGAGAAATAGTAAAGTTGTTAGTTCAATGAAACCCTTGACTATTGGTATACGTTATTTACATTGATTCAAACATATTATTAGTCTTCATTACTGATAAATAGTAAAGTTGTTAGTTCAATGAAACCCTTGACTATTGGTATACGTTATTTACATTGATTCAAACATATTATTAGTTTTCATTACTGATAAATAGTAAAGTTGTTAGTTCAATGAAACCCTTGACTATTGGTATACGTTATTTACATTGATTCAAACATATTATTAGTTTTCATTACTGATAAATAGTAAAGTTGTTAGTTCAATGAAACCCTTGACTATTGGTATACGTTATTTACATTGATTCAAACATATTATTAGTTTTCATTACTGATAAATAGTAAAGTTGTTAGTTCAATGAAACCCTTGACTATTGGTATACGTTATTTACATTGATTCAAACATATTATTAGTTTTCATTACTGATAAATAGTAAAGTTGTTAGTTCGATGAAACCCTTGACTGTTGGTATACGTTATTTACATTGATTCAAACATATTATTAGTTTTCATTGCTGAGAAATAGTAAAGTTGTTAGTTCGATGAAACCCTTGACTGTTGGTATACGTTATTTACATTGATTCAAACATATTATTAGTTTTCATTACTGATAAATAGTAAAGTTGTTAGTTCAATGAAACCCTTGACTGTTGGTATACGTTATTTACATTGATTCAAACATATTATTAGTTTTCATTGCTGAGAAATAGTAAAGTTGTTAGTTCGATGAAACCCTTTACTGTTGGTATACGTTATTTACATTGATTCAAACATATTATTAGTTTTCATTGCTGAGAAATAGTAAAGTTGTTAGTTCAATGAAACCCTTTACTGTTGGTATACGTTATTTACATTGATTCAAACATATTATTAGTTTTCATTGCTGAGAAATAGTAAAGTTGTTAGTTCGATGAAACCCTTTACTGTTGGTATACGTTATTTACATTGATTCAAACATATTATTAGTTTTCATTGCTGAGAAATAGTAAAGTTGTTAGTTCGATGAAACCCTTGACTATTGGTATACGTTATTTACATTGATTCAAACATATTATTAGTTTTCATTGCTGAGAAATAGTAAAGTTGTTAGTTCGATGAAACCCTTGACTATTGGTATACGTTATTTACATTGATTCAAACATATTTTTAGTTTTCGTTGCTGAGAAATAGTAAAGTTGTTAGTTCGATGAAACCCTTGACTATTGGTATACGTTATTTACATTGATTCAAACATATTATTAGTTTTCATTGCTGAGAAATAGTAAAGTTGTTAGTTCGATGAAACCCTTTACTATTGGTGTACGTTATTTACATTGATTCAAACATATTATTAGTTTTCATTACTGATAAATAGTAAAGTTGTTAGTTCGATGAAACCCTTTACTATTAGTGTACGTTATTTACATTGATTCAAACATATTATTAGTTTTCATTGCTGAGAAATAGTAAAGTTGTTAGTTCGATGAAACCCTTTACTATTGGTGTACGTTATTTACATCGATTCAAACATATTATTAGTTTTCATTGCTGAGAAATAGTAAAGTTGTTAGTTCGATGAAACCCTTGACTATTGGTATACGTTATTTACATTGATTCAAACATATTATTAGTTTTCATTACTGATAAATAGTAAAGTTGTTAGTTCAATGAAACCCTTGACTATTGGTATACGTTATTTACATTGATTCAAACATATTATTAGTTTTCATTGCTGAGAAATAGTAAAGTTGTTAGTTCGATGAAACCCTTTACTGTTGGTATACGTTATTTACATTGATTCAAACATATTATTAGTTTTCATTGCTGAGAAATAGTAAAGTTGTTAGTTCGATGAAACCCTTGACTGTTGGTATACGTTATTTACATTGATTCAAACATATTATTAGTTTTCATTGCTGAGAAATAGTAAAGTTGTTAGTTCGATGAAACCCTTGACTATTGGTATACGTTATTTACATTGATTCAAACATATTATTAGTTTTCATTGCTGAGAAATAGTAAAGTTGTTAGTTCGATGAAACCCTTTACTGTTGGTATACGTTATTTACATTGATTCAAACATATTATTAGTTTTCATTGCTGAGAAATATTAAAGATGTTAGTTCGATGAAACCCTTTACTGTTGGTATACGTTATTTACATTGATTCAAACATATTATTAGTTTTCATTGCTGAGAAATAGTAAAGTTGTTAGTTCGATGAAACCCTTTACTGTTGGTATACGTTATTTACATTGATTCAAACATATTATTAGTTTTCATTGCTGAGAAATAGTAAAGTTGTTAGTTCGATGAAACCCTTGACTATTGGTATACGTTATTTACATTGATTCAAACATATTATTAGTTTTCATTACTGATAAATAGTAAAGTTGTTAGTTCGATGAAACCCTTGACTATTGGTATACGTTATTTACATTGATTCAAACATATTATTAGTTTTCATTACTGATAAATAGTAAAGTTGTTAGTTCGATGAAACCCTTGACTATTGGTATACGTTATTTACATTGATTCAAACATATTATTAGTTTTCATTACTGATAAATAGTAAAGTTGTTAGTTCGATGAAACCCTTGACTATTGGTATACGTTATTTACATTGATTCAAACATATTATTAGTTTTCATTGCTGAT
Source organism: Stictocephala bisonia (assembly GCA_035578905.1). Lineage (NCBI taxonomy): Eukaryota > Metazoa > Arthropoda > Insecta > Hemiptera > Membracidae > Stictocephala > Stictocephala bisonia. Next base: position 854,981 of record JAQJVL010000268.1, read on the forward strand.
AAATAGTAAAGTTGTTAGTTCGATGAAACCCTTGACTATTGGTATACGTTATTTACATTGATTCAAACATATTATTAGTTTTCATTACTGATAAATAGTAAAGTTGTTAGTTCGATGAAACCCTTGACTCTTGGTATACGTTATTTACATTGATTCAAACATATTATTAGTTTTCATTGCTGAGAAATAGTAAAGTTGTTAGTTCGATGAAACCCTTGACTATTGGTATACGTTATTTACATTGATTCAAACATATTATTAGTTTTCATTGCTGAGAAATAGTAAAGTTGTTAGTTCGATGAAACCCTTGACTATTGGTATACGTTATTTACATTGATTCAAACATATTATTAGTTTTCATTACTGATAAATAGTAAAGTTGTTAGTTCGATGAAACCCTTGACTATTGGTATACGTTATTTACATTGATTCAAACATATTATTAGTTTTCATTACTGATAAATAGTAAAGTTGTTAGTTCGATGAAACCCTTGACTGTTGGTATACGTTATTTACATTGATTCAAACATATTATTAGTTTTCATTGCTGAGAAATAGTAAAGTTGTTAGTTCGATGAAACCCTTGACTATTGGTATACGTTATTTACATTGATTCAAACATATTATTAGTTTTCATTGCTGAGAAATAGTAAAGTTGTTAGTTCGATGAAACCCTTTACTGTTGGTATACGTTATTTACATTGATTCAAACATATTATTAGTTTTCATTGCTGAGAAATAGTAAAGTTGTTAGTTCGATGAAACCCTTGACTATTGGTATACGTTATTTACATTGATTCAAACATATTATTAGTTTTCATTGCTGAGAAATAGTAAAGTTGTTAGTTCGATGAAACCCTTTACTGTTGGTATACGTTATTTACATTGATTCAAACATATTATTAGTTTTCATTGCTGAGAAATAGTAAAGTTGTTAGTTCGATGAAACCCTTGACTATTGGTATACGTTATTTACATTGATTCAAACATATTATTAGTTTTCATTACTGATAAATAGTAAAGTTGTTAGTTCGATGAAACCCTTGACTATTGGTATACGTTATTTACATTGATTCAAACATATTATTAGTTTTCATTACTGATAAATAGTAAAGTTGTTAGTTCGATGAAACCCTTGACTATTGGTATACGTTATTTACATTGATTCAAACATATTATTAGTTTTCATTACTGATAAATAGTAAAGTTGTTAGTTCGATGAAACCCTTGACTATTGGTATACGTTATTTACATTGATTCAAACATATTATTAGTTTTCATTGCTGATAAATAGTAAAGTTGTTAGTTCAATGAAACCCTTGACTATTGGTATACGTTATTTACATTGATTCAAACATATTATTAGTTTTCATTACTGATAAATAGTAAAGTTGTTAGTTCGATGAAACCCTTGACTGTTGGTATACGTTATTTACATTGATTCAAACATATTATTAGTTTTCATTACTGATAAATAGTAAAGTTGTTAGTTCAATGAAACCCTTGACTATTGGTATACGTTATTTACATTGATTCAAACATATTATTAGTTTTCATTACTGATAAATAGTAAAGTTGTTAGTTCGATGAAACCCTTGACTGTTGGTATACGTTATTTACATTGATTCAAACATATTATTAGTTTTCATTACTGATAAATAGTAAAGTTGTTAGTTCGATGAAACCCTTGACTGTTGGTATACGTTATTTACATTGATTCAAACATATTATTAGTTTTCATTACTGATAAATAGTAAAGTTGTTAGTTCGATGAAACCCTTGACTATTGGTATACGTTATTTACATTGATTCAAACATATTATAACTCTGTTAATTACTTAAGTTTAATTGTTACGAATAGTTTAAAATTAAGTCGGAATAACTTCGAATGTGTTTTTGATAGAAACGAAAACTTCGCGCTAACTATATAAGTTAACTGTAAATTGGCCTTGTAAATCCCAGTTAACTGATCCTAACAGTACTGGATAGCCGAAGTTGTAAACATCAGGATCCTTCACGATTAAAATTAGCACCTTGAAGTTGGTTTTTTGTGGTTATTTGTAAACATGTCAGCTCCTTTGTGTTTGGAACGTTTCGAGATCTCTTTGTGAGGATCGGGTTTATTTTATTTGAATGAAGTGTGGTTTTACTCTTGGTATTTCGTGTGTGGTTTATTCAGCAGTGGATATTGTTGATAATTTTCTATTTAAAGAGTTTACAAAGTCTTGTATTTACTTATCAGTAAAGACGTGTGAGATTACAACCAGTAGTACGACTCTGAAAGTAATATATATATTAATTGCTTTTTTTATTTATTTATTTAGACGATCCAGATCGACAAGAATGGATGGATATTTATTTCGAATTATTGCGATGATTTAAGATGAGTTAATTGTTACAAAGTGACTATCCTGTAGGATGTGTCATTAATTAATATGCCAATGACAAATGAACAGCGGGTGGTTATCATTTGATATCTTTCAAAATTTGTTGACTCCAACTGGCTGGGACTACACTATCGACAAACTTTTACTTTTACTTGTTATTTAAGAACAGGTATAAACATATTTCTTTAGTGTTTCCTTACATAAAAAAAGAACTTTTAATTACAGTGAACTATCCATGGGGTCCTAATAAAGGTCAAAAACAGCATAAGCTACATATTATATACTATCTAAGAGAAACTCCTTTAAACCTATCTCCTTTAATTGTTACAGGAAATAATTTATGAATACATAAAAAATAAAAAAACAATTTTTTACTAACAGCAAATAGGAAGGCCATGTGGCAGGACACTATTCATATAGTACATGTATCTTAATGATAAGATACATATACTATGTACTAAATATTTTAACGAAACTGTTAACTGTCAATTACATTTTAAATGTTTGTTTCTTCTTTTTGAATTTGGTAGCTGGATTCATGAGAGATATATAAATTAGCCTACTATATAATTTGTAATTTAATATCAATAAGGTTTAAATATTTTGTAGTTAAAAATATTCTTTTAACTATCAGTCTTGTTGTAAAAGGTGGAAAACTAATTTCTTAGAATAACGAAATATGATGCTTTAAGTAATATGAATGAAAACAGAAAAGAACATTCATTGACATATTTTTAGAATAAATATTGGTTTGCTGTTTTAAGCAATGGAATAGAACGTACGTAGAGGGGATTTTTGTCAACAAAATATTAAAATTCATGGTTTTAGCCACGGAACTTTTGCCTACAACTTCACAACACTTGGTCCCCCAAGTAGCTGGGTTACAGCGCTTCACCACTAGTGACGTCATAATCTGTGAAACGGACTGAGCAAAAGGGCAAATTAAAGCATCCAATGTCATTACATTGACTTACGTAAATCGTAAAAAAAATTTAATTTATGTTTCATATAAGACACTCCTTGTAAATGATCGTAAAAGTAATTTTAAATTTAAATACATTGCAATTATTTAAAGAACACGATTTATAGTTGAGCCTACTGTGATGATCTATTGTTGTGGGTTCATATGAAAGTGTCATCAGATGATAAAGCCAGCACTACAATACAATATGAAAAATATGCCAGAGAAGTTGGTGTGTAGGTGAGAAGAATGGAATAGTGCTTGTATTTAGTAGATTCTAATTAAATTAACTACAACGATTACTGTCCCATTTTCACGACAGCTTGCCAAGAGTAAACAATGCGTGAGTAGGCACTATAAAGTTAATGGCTAGGAGATATAGTTAATGACCAGCAGGTGTCGACAAATGAGTGGGGAACTAGCTCAGAAATTGAACTTCAGAGAAACATATTTATGTCACTGTCTCTATAACCCTGGATATTCCTTTACGTCCAGTCGTATAAATTATTGTAATCTTTCTCAGTAACCATTTTTAATTATATCAACCAATTGTTGTAGTTTTAATGCATTTGCTAGTAGTGATTTTTTATAAAATATGTACGATAGCTTATTTATATAATCAAGTGTATAAATTATAGCTTAGTAAGAAAGGAATAAAAAATATTTGAAACACATTTTGAAACTATTTGTTTCGTAACACATGATATTTAACAAAATGTGTTTGTAAAAACTAAACTTACAAAATTATAAATGTTAAAAGTTTATTCCAATTAGTCTTGAATTCTTTAAAAATATTCAAGACAATATTTTATATTTTTCAAACTTATGTTTCTCCGCTTATAATCGAAACTGATGATGCCTGAACCGGTGCTAGTGTGTTTTTTGCAATAATACTTGTGGAATATTATCAAAATGGGTTATAATTGAATACCAAATATACATTCATCAACCATAGAAAAAAAAAACATATTTAACATTTTAAAACCACCATCATAATAAATAATGTAAGTTTTCACATTTCTCAACGCTGAAATATCAGGATTGAATCGTACAAAAGCATTTGTACATAATAAGTTGCAATCGATTAGTTAATTGGATGCAAAGTCCACTTCGATAGATACAAATGAACCCTCCACTAAAAGAATATCATTAACACTCTGAGTGTTTCGTATGTACTAAGCAAATTGTGTGTACAGACTGCGGCAGCTGGAAAACTTGACTGAAACATTTCCATTATAAGACACAGACAATTCTTTCACCAGCCAACTCACAGAACGTTCCGTCGTGCAACACAAATCTAGTGTTTTATTTTATTCAATTTAAAAAAAATATTTACCTACACTAGTTATTGAAGATAAACTATTAAAACAATTTACTATTTATTTTATACAGTTTTGTTTGTAAATAAACACCTGCATTTATTAATGTTTCACTGAATTATACTTTTTGATTTTTTTAACCTCAAGAAAATATATGATTAGACGTCAACTCTAAAACCTTCCTTTATCGTAATTGCGCAATTTCATTGGTAAAATTCATCATAAGTTAACATTGATTTTAAGCCCAAGGTGGTAATTATAGATAATTAACTAACGGTAGGTCGTTAGTGATTTAGTGACATGAAAATTACAAAACACTATTGGGGTAATTGGAAAGTAAAGACTTCTACCTAGGCCCAATCTGACTTCTGGTAATTTTAGGTTTTATTATAAAAATAATAAAAAAACATAATATATATATATATATATATATATATATATTCAATTAAATATAAATGCAATATGGCGTATTTCAATTGTAAACTTAATTTTCTGATTTATTACGAAATTTATAATCTTCGTGAATCAAAAATCTTAAATTTGGATTTGGAATAACTGTGAGCTGTGTCTATAAACCTATATATAGTAGCACAAAGCAATGCTATCGTAAAAATAAGATTTTCTGTATCTCATGTATCTGACGAATCAGTATGATATGTTATATTTATACATAACGTTTTAGATAAGATATGAGTGAAACTTCCTCGTAGGGACATTCATTGTTGAATCGGTTTCGAACTGGAGTGGGCAGATGTAACTACTGCAAATAAAAATGGGGATTGACAGTAGATCAGTCTTGTGATTGCGGGAAGTATATCCAAACAATGGATCACATAGTTACAGAGTGCCCCTTGCGCTGTTTTACGGAAGGATTAACTATCATAAAAAGAATCAGTGAGGCAGGTCTTAAATTGCTTGATGGATTGCATTTAGCTTTGTGACAGGAGATCGTTGACTATTTTTAAAATGTTGTATTATAATCTAATGACTTTTGGAGTTTTTTTCAAGTATAAAACACCGTTTCTTTATAAATTTACATTAAAAAATAGTTAAGATATGATGTATCACTTACATATTTGCAGGGGTATATTTCAAACAGTTATTTTACATTTTATAGTGGGAAGTTTTATATACAATACTCAATAATATACGGCATGGGACATTTGATCTTTAGTCTCAAAAGCAAACCCATGCAATGTAATTAGACCATATTGCCCTTACCAAAAGTGTCTGTTCTGTATTTGGTCACATCTAATCAAACACTAGATCGACGTAGGTCATACGGCGTGGTACATCAGTGGTTGAGAGTGACATTGAAATTTATGAAAAAAGTGAACATCGAATTTTCATTATTGTAATTGCATACAGGATTTTTTGTTTATTTCAATAGAAAAACGGACGTCCGATATGAATATTTTAGTTACAAATTGTACCCAATAATATCACCACTTTATTGTAATTAAATTTATTATCTTTGTCAAATATTTAACTATCATAATCTATTTAATCTTCTAACTATAAATAACGATTATAGAAAATGGAAAGACTCATTGATAAAAATAACACAATCGAAATAATATCAACGTAGATAAATTATTTGAAATAAATACATAAAATACTCCGTAACCAAAGGGTAGTTAAATTGCATTAATGTTACAGATGGTATTAAAACTTAGGAAATTATAATCGAACAACAATATTATTATATTCTTCATAGTATATTATGCAAAAAGCCTTGATCTGTAAAGAACAATGACATAATGTACATCAGTAATTTTAAGTGCATCAAAAATTAATATCGGTGTAACCTTATTATTTATAATGATATTTTTATATTACCTGCATTATTTTTATAAAACGCTACATAGGTTAGTAACACTTGGTAACTTTTACAGTTGAGTTTTCACAGTACAACAATGGCTGTGTTATTGGAGAGTATATTCAGACAGTCTGGACCGCATCCAAAAGTGTTTACCATTTGGTGGCAGATTATTTGTTTACGTTTGACCACGCCTATAATAACCTCAAATTCTCCATACAATCTCTTCATTACTGTTTCCTGAGTGCTTTCGCATTGCTAACTTTCCATCAACAATTCTAAAGATCATTCATTTGTAGAACAGTGTTTTTTCAATTATGGCTTCCCCTTTTTTCAATACCACTGCACGTGTATGGGTGGGTGGGTGTGTATGTCAATCATTATGAGTCAAAGATACAGGGTGAATGGTACGTGGTGTTTACTCTTAAACATTGGACAAGAATAAACTTTGTGTCCGTCTTTTGAGCAAACAAAACAAGTAAACTCTAAAGGTTCTGAGGCAGATACGAGAGAGATAGGTCGAGGTTGAAACTTTATGACTTTCATTATATAATTAACTATTCGACTATTGGGAATGAACGGATTTTTTTCATACGATGTATAATAATGAGAAATTAATTAGTCTTTGGTTAAAATATATTTGATGTATTCCTGGTTCACAAGGATTGAATTCAATGTCTGTGATATAATCGCTAATCCATAATTTAATCAATGTGTCCGGCATGCCTTCCTTAACGGCCTATCATCACGACTCACTCAGTGTAGGTGGTTGAGTCATCATGAATAATACGTTTTTAAATAATGAATTATGGTGACTATGGTAACGAGACAAAGAACAAACTTTCTAGAAGTATAATCATCTTATTTGAAAGTTATTTATTAGCATTGGATTGTTAATGATGATATATATTTGGAGTTTTCCAATGCTGGAGTGTTTAAGGAACAAACACAGCATTTTTCTTAGTTTTATTTTTTGTTTATTTATTTATTCATAAGACGCCGATCGTCAAGATATGGGCGAATATGGATTTCGAATGAGTGTGATGAGTGTAGATGAGCGAATGTAGTCATTGTTACAAACTAAGGCCGATTATTCCTTAGAAAGTATCATTAATTAATAGCCCAATGACAAATGAACAGCCGGTGATTATCAGCTGATCCTTCTCAAAATGTATTATGACTCTGATTGGTATCGAACTGTGAACCTTTAGCACATGATTGAACCAACTTCGCTACATGAGTGAAAGCAAGATTAGAGTTTGTGTTAGGACAACAAGTACTAATAATAAGGGAATGAAGATCAATTTTAACTCATAATATGATTATTATGAAGAAAAAACACAAAATATTATGGTGAGCTTGTCTCAAGAAACAGTTACAAAATCAATTAAATTACTTGGTTTCAAAATTGATACAAAATTAACGTGGCAAGAACATATGGATGAGATATGTAAAAAATTTCTAGGGTAATTAATTTGGAAATTGAAGGACATTGTAAATAATGAATATTTAAGGGTGGCTTCCTCTGGATTTTTCCAATCCAATATTGCGTGAGGGGTTGGGGCCACTAACCTAATGTGCATAAAATTCTCATCTTGCAAAAATAGTAGTTTGTATAATTTGTGGGGCTAGCATTGCCATCCTCTTTTTATTAAATTAAAAATAATGACACTAGTTTCCTTGTGTATTTATCATGTGTAAATTAGATATTGTACACTAAATCTAATTTATATAAATTCAATTTTAGAACCGATATTCACTGTCATGATACTACGTGTAAAAAAAGGTCAATGACAATAAATCTCTTGATTCTTGATTAATTAACACTTTAAAATAAGAAACACATTGTTTTCACCCACACAATTTTTATTTTTATGGCTTGTTATTATGATAACTTTACAATTATTGTCCTGAAATAAAAATTATTAACTTAAGAGCACTACTTGCACACAAAAAAAGTCCATTTCAAACGATTTACACTCCAGCCCTTATAGGTGGCGACACAAGAATCACACCATCTCCACGAACAAACAGCATTGGAAAACTCCAAATATTATCTACATATCATAATCATCTTATTACATGTACTACTTTCAGACTATATACGTTTCTTTTAAGTCATAAAAAAATATTATAACAAATATTAAATATACGTTGTATCGCATATCTGCCTACATAAATAACACTAGCAAGCTTATGAACATGTTCCAGTCATTATTATGGAGGTTATCTGTTCAAAGCACACCAAAATGGAAATTGAGATACGTTAACAAGTCAATGTAGCATTTATAACTATTAATGATATCGGAAACAAATCATATACAAAGCTGCAGGACAGTTATAAATCTTGAAGGAAATGGGTTAGTTAATTATATTAATTAATTGTCTCTCATATGTTTGTATAGAGCTCCCTTTATTATGATATATACAATACACTGTTAAAATAAATATGATGACAACAAAAACGCAACGCTAAACCAATCTTCGGAATTTAACAAACAGAAGAAAGAAAAAAGAGGTTACTTTCTTAATATGGCTGCAGTGAACGAGTTTGTGCCAGTTTTTATTTGGTTTCAACTAATGTACACCTTTATACTTATGTAATAAATATTACTACGTTTTCCCTTAGGATGTGGGGTATAAAGGGAGGGACTGACAAGGTACTGGCTCTACCATCTGCATGTCAAACTAGAAAAATAAATACTCGACACACATTATGACCTCTGTTTCTTTCTTTCTACGCATTTAACATCTCCCTTAATATAAATATAAGGTATCAACCATATTTTACTGACCATTTTTTATTTTTACAATAATATTTTAAATTTTCATACTACTTATCATATTAATGATTTTCACTAACTGACTGATTCTTATAAATTATCATTAATTGAAACACCGTTATAAAGGATAACTAAGGAATCTACAGCTTGTTCTGGAATTTTCACTCCGTAATGTTGGTATAATTTTCACTTTATAAACGTCAAAAACAATCTCTAATAGATAAATTTCAAATCCATGATATGATTTATAATTAACACCTTGACGTTCGCTAGTATTGTTCACACCGATGGAAACCATTAAGTGGACGCCGTGTTGGAATTAAGATCTATAAAGTAATCTATCTATACCTATAAATGGCAAATACCACTGACTCATCACCCATCCCTGTAACTAAAAAAATACTAAGCCTACGAGGCTGAAATTTTTTAGAGTCAAAGGTCTTATGTTGTAGATGTGCAATAAGAAGGGATTTTGAAAAATTCATAGTAAATCGAAGATTTACATTTTAAATGCCAAAAAACAGCGTTTCTCTAATTGGATTGTAGCGGCTATATGAACGGTTAGACAGCAAAACTAACACCATTTTCTGTGCCTGATTCGATACGATCCTATGACTTTTTGCTCTGTCTCACCTCCTTCATCCTTAGGTAAAGCAAAATTTCAATTTATTCCTGTAAATCAAATTGGTTAATTTAAGGGTATACTTACAAAATTTTCTAGACTGTGAAACTTTTTTATCTAGGAGAACACACTGTATTCAATATGAAAATATACAATTTAATATGAACATATATATAGGGGTATATACTATAGCCAGGTCATATGACATGGCTAAACATGGCTAGAAACACGATATTTCACTGATTCAAAGTCAATTACCGTACTTTGCGTCCTCTAAAAGTAGATTTACAGATTTTTCTAGACTAAAAAGCTTTGTTATCTAGGGGAAAACACTGTTTTCAATCGGAAAAATAACAATTCAGTTTTAATGCATGCATGGCCAGATCATAAGACATGGCTAAACATGGCGAGAAACACAATATGTTTTTGATTCAGAGTAAAATATAGTACTTGTGCCGTCTAAAAGTAGACTTACAGATTTCTCTAGACTTTGAAATTTTTTAATCTAAGAGAACAACTGATTTCAATCGAAAATTTTTGATTTAGTATTATATTATAAGCCATTTATCACTATTCCCGATTTCTCCAAAATTATACGTCCAATTGACTTGAAATCTTGTAAATAGGTTTATCCTGGCGCTTAGTGAACAGATTTTCCTCTCCGTCCCACTGGCTTCCAAAACCCCAATTGCACTCTTATGGAGCTAAAATAATCGATCTAGTTATTTAATTAATAGCTGTTAAATAAAAACAAAATAAATTGAATAAAATTGTGGTAAATTAAAATTAATTGAGTACAGTATTAAATTTTACATAACATCAGCTGTTCTAAATTGGATATTAGATTACATTTTTAAAGTCAATATTATGACCGGTCAAGAAGCGGGTGGGTGTAGCTAGTTGCCCTACATATCACAAAACACTCAGCGCTAAAAAAAAGAGGATACAGTACTATAACTCCTTAAAATACTGTTTATTAGGAACGGAATTGTGGTCATTACCTAATTTGGTTCTTGTTCACATCACGATTATGATATTCACATCAAAACTATTCATCTCGATTTATTTTATCATCTAAGTATTACACGATCTCTTCAGATTACCACTGGAAACGTAAATGTCATTCTTGCGTTTCGTTGGACATCTTTTTATTTTTTAACAGTTTCTAAACTCAGTGTAATAATCTAAAAGTTAACAGATAGTTATTCTACAACAAATAACGTTCTTGTAGGTTTGATACTGTTTAAGTGGTTTTATTACCAAGTAAGTAGCCTGTTCCATTATTCTTTTCCATTTCCAGCTACCAGGCTTTTACACATCCAAATGCAATATCGTGAGAAATAAACAGACTGACATGTGCTTTATTATGGCTCTAAAGCAATAAACAGTTCTTTCTCAGACATCTCCAGTCTGCACGTCATTCCTGTCACAACCAACACTCATAAATAGTTGTATTCAGAAGTATAACTGAATGCTACTTGGAGACAACATTGTCTTTATCATGGTTTCCTCAGTTTTTTATGGCTTTACAGTTAATTAATACATTAAAACACAGTTACGCTGTAGGATGTTTTTAAATCGGCAATTTCCCATGATTCTTTAAATTGTGTCCATTACTTGTCATCTGAGTATATGTCTTCTGAAACATTGTGATTCTTTTTAACAATTGGAAAACACAGAGTTATCCGCAATACTCATTAACAGCGTAAACGACACGTCAGCAACAGTTATCAGAGTGCACTTTTCACTAAATGTAACTGACCCGATATCCACCAATGGTTTCCAACAAACCGGACACTACTACATAAGTCTGAGGTGTCCATGTTGCGTGGTAGTCAAGGTCGAGATGTTGTGTAGGGAACAGATATGAGTCAGTTAGCTGAAAATCAGAATAATGCTACGTGGTTCGGATTCCCCTTAAAGCTCTAGTTACCTTAGCTGCCCTGGTTATAAGGATACTTAATAAATGTAACTTTCTAAGGAACTGTTTACCTTAGGCAGTAACAATGACTACACTAGTTCATGTACACTAATGACGCTACATTAGATGGGCGTTGTGGTAATGAATGATGATGAACTCAATACAAGTTAAAATTTATAAACTTTATATTTTTTCAAAATTTACAATAAACTTTTCCTGAGACCTTTCTGCTCACTCCAAGTAGTATGAACTCGTACTTAACAAGTCATATTTAAATTCATTGTGGGACAAATACAAACACCTACACACCTCCTTCCTAATCCTTTGATTGCGATAGATATCTGACGGTCGGCCTGGGAGTGGTTGCTGACCTCCACTGGGACCAGTCATCTGTCAGACATACGTTTAATACGGAATTTATAGGATTACTCAGCTCAAGAGCTGATGAAATGTGAACAGGAAGTATGTGTTATGTGCTTTCTAAACAGTTTCTAATCTTCTGATTGTGCTTTCCCCAATTATAAAAAGGGATTTATTTATTGCGATAACTCATTAAAAATAACAAAAAAAGTGTAGTCAATGACATTTCATACGCTATAATTTTACGATATGGCTCTAGACAAAATATATCAACAGACGGCTCACCAAATGACAACTGACAGCACTGAAGATATAAAGTGATTAACAAAATTTATGAAAATCTAACGCCAGTCAGTAGAGCCGTTCTATCCAGCCGATTTCCTTCATTTTTGTTTTAAATGGAAGGAATTTGTTTACAGATCAGCCATAAAGTATTAAAATTTACTTAGCTTTGGTACTTTTCACGTTTTATTAAAAAATATATTCCTCCAATACACGTCTTATGGGAATCTGAAACGTACCGTTACGATTTCTTTTTCAGTTTCTCCGGTGTTAATGAATCTACATTCTTTGTTTTGATACACTCAGTGAAATGTGCGCTTTACTTTGAGCTACTGATCACTCAAATTGGTTGACACTGAGAAGACTAAGGCGTGGACATTCGTCCTAGATTTTGTTTTTTCAAAATGATTTTTCATGTCGTGAACGTAAATAAACAAGCCATTGCAGCTGTTAATTTGACATCTCAAAATAGGTTTGTTTACATTCATATTATTTTAATCTGTTTTGTTCTCTATATGCCATTTATTCATGTAAGTTTAGTGTAGCTCTTGGTCTTGGACCACTTAATACATTTTTTAGTTACTTTACAAGTTTTGTGGGTATTTTATACTTTCAATTTTAGGTCTTGGAAGGAAAACAAAAGATGCTCGCAGGAATACTGAAAACCCGAAATTGGCGAGTGAAGGATCTAATTTGATGACGAGGTCTTTTAACCACAAGAAAAAGACAATGCCCTGATGTTGCTTATTTTATTACATATGATCCTTTTTCCTCTAAAAGAAGACGACTAGTACCTCCACCAGCTATCCTAATTTAATGACGTGTGGTTCTTAAACCATTAACAATTTTGAAGTTATTCCGGGTGACTGTTTACTTCGTGCAATCTATCATTATTTATTTAGAACTGAAGATAGACACCATGTGGTCCTTATGACCGATACTGACCACATTGCTAAGGTGTGGCGTGCATTTAAAAATGTTATTTCGGATGAAACATATGGGGAAAGTATTAAAAATGATTATAAAAGTGATTATAAAGTATTAACTGATTATAAAACTGTAATGTGTGCCAATGGCCAATGTGCAGGACATGCTGAACTTTGGAGAATGAGTGAGCTATTTCTAAATTGCTTGTTTATAGATTATGAAGGAAATGATGACACAATTGCTAATTATCGTTCTGGAGGGACTATTATGACTTGCATTCTCTGGAAAAATAGACAATGGGCTTAATTGTGTCTTGAAGCCGTACAGAAAATTTAGGAAGGAAACACTTGATATAATTTCTGTAGTTGTTGATACTGACATTAAGGCTAAAACCCAAAAAGAGTGTGAGAGCAGTGTTTGGATTAGTACATTGAAAATACAATACAACGATTCAACAGATTTCAATTCAAGATGGACTACATTATAAACAACAATCTTATATTACACTAAATTTTACTATCAGGTTAAATTAACAAATTAAACACTAAATTAAATTAACAAGTTTCATTAAAAACAAACTAATAATGGTAATTTGCACACTAGTACATCATGTATTCATACATACAATTACAATAGAGAATAACAATAGGGATCAAAAACAAACAAAACAAAAAATAAATAATGATAATAACTATATTATAATAATGATAGCAACAGCAAGACAACACACACAAATAATAACGTACATTGGTAGTGGCCCACCCATCCACCCTTACACGTACATTGGTATTGTATCCTATCGAGTTTAGATCGAGTCTAGATTTGCTCGATAGACAAATCGAGTTTAGATTTGCTTTAAGGTAATAATAATAATAATAAAACTTTTATTGCATTAGGACAATTATAAACATTGTATTGCAAAAGTCACATTTTTTAATAATTTGCCATCCATTCTAACAATTCACCCTTTCAAACATACATATATTGACAGACACCCAAATTCCCACTCATCGCCAATTGAACCTCTTCAACTTCACTTGTGTTATTGATTTTCCCCCTCCTAGTTATGTGCAAAGAATTCGTCTGTACTATAAAATGCTTGTTTTGAAAGAAACTTCTTGAGACGACTCTTGAACGCCTTGGGCGTTGTAGCACTTTTGATAAATTCTGGTAACTTGTTGACTATACGAACGCCCATCTGTGAAGGCAGGCGTTCATAGACTACCGTTCTATGACGACCAGTTCGGTAGTTGTCCCTGCCTCTAGTGTCGTATGTATGTATATCTCTGCCTCTTGTGATAGTAGTCTTGTACCTACCATATGTAGCAGTCTCAAGAATGTAGAGGCAAGGTAATGTCAATATATTTAACTCTTTGAATTTTGGCCTGCACGACTCTCTGAAATTCATTTTTAGGATGATTCTAACTGCCATTTTTTGAATTCTAAATATTCTGTCAAAGTTAGTGTTGGAACATCTTCCCCATAGCACTAATCCATAGGTAATATGAGGGTAGATCAACCCGTAATAAGCCGTCATCAGTAACTGAGTTGGGCAGAATTTAGCTAAATTTCTCAAAGCATAAATGCCTGATGATAACTTTTTACACAAATTTTCGACGTGGACATTCCAAGTCAGCCCTCGATCTAGGTGCATTCCAAGGAATTTAGTTGAATTTTTGTCTTTAATTTCAGTTTCATTTATTATGACCGTCGGACCTCCTTCCGAGTCCGACGCCCGCAAACAAAACTGCATACATGCTGATTTTTCTGGATTGATATTAAGATTGAGTTGTTGGAAGTGCTGAATGCAATTATTTATTTCAACAAAAGCCCGCACTTCCAATTGCTCATTTGAATTTTCTGAGAAAGAGACAGTCGTGTCATCAGCGTACTGCACGAGTGACCCATGCTGCAGTGATGAACCAATTTCGTTTACATAGATCAAAAATAGGAGGGGGCTAAGAATTAATCCCTGCGGGACTCCATACTTTAGGTTTTTAGATCCGGACTGTACTTCATATATTTGAACAATTTGTGATCTATTTTTAAGATATGACTCAAGCCACTCGAGTGGAATTCCGCGGATTCCGTGACTATGCATTTTCTTAAGAAGAATTGTGTGGTCAACACAGTCAAAGGCCTTGGAGAGGTCCAGAAACACACTAAGTGTGGCCTTTCTATTCTCCAAGCTCTCTACAATTTTCTCAACCAAATTCACGACTGCATCGATTGTTGATCGACCCTTTCTGAATCCAAATTGATCCTTCGAAATGAGATTGTATTTTTCTAAGAAGCTTACCATACGGGATAAGTATAGCTTCTCAAAGACTTTACTTATTATTGGCAAAATTGAAACAGGCCGGTAATTTTGAATTGATGCTGGATCCCCTTTTTTGAAAATTGGTGTCACCTTTGCAGTTTTTAATATGGAAGGAAAATTTCCTGTTGAAAAAGAGAGATTTATTAGATGTTCCAGAGGTTTATAAATATGGGTTGAGCATTTTTTTAGAAGCCATGTAGACATGAAATTCACATCACTTGACTTTTTAGGTGCCAGTTCTCTAATTACTTTCTCAATCTCCTGTTCAGTAACTGGGGCCAATACCATAGAGGCTGCTGGACTCCGTCTTAAGGGGACAGGAGTCTGGCCTCGCTGTGAGTGTGGTCCCTGATTAATTCCTATCGAAGAAAAGAACGAATTGAACTCTTCCGAAATTCTTTGGCCATCACAAATATGTTCATTACAAATTTCAAGTTGGATTTGTTTGTCTTTTCGTGAAACTTTATTATCAATAATCGACCAGGCGGTTTTTGAAATATTTTTTGAAGATATAATGGCTTTATTGACATCGTAGGCTTTTGCCGCCCTAATTACTTTTTTATACACTTTTTTATAGTTATTAAAAAAGATTTTGAAATTCAAATTTGTTGTGTCATGTGATATTTTTGAATACAATTTTATTTTTTCCCTTGAAATGAGTATACCTTTGGTGATCCATTTACATTTATTGTTTTTTTGTGTTAATTTTATTGTCTTTGCTGGGCAGTTCACATTAAAATGATAGTTTAAACAGTTTTGAAACTTTTCAAATTGTAACTCGACAGGATCATCTGAATTGAGAAAATTCCATTGAGAAGGTCTGCGGTTTCTGATGCTACTCCAGTTGTCAGTCCTTACTCTGTAGGTGGTCTTGAGGAAGTTTGACAGTATTGATCAGCATCGTATTTAAAACCTGAGAATAATACAGTTGGTAACTTCTATTGCTTTGATTGAAAAATCAAACTTCCACCTTTTACTACACTTGGAGAAACGAAATAGTTGTTCTCTGGTATAATGAAAGGTCCAACAATTTCAGAGAAATACAACATTCGCCAATACAAAAATGCAATGTCATTTGTTTCATTTGGTGCAAAAGTTGATTTACCACCTAACTATGGTTCTTTTTCCTTTAGAATCCATGGCATGGTTCATCACCAAATTTATCCATTATGTCCTGATGATTCCAAAAGTACTTCATATGGTCTAAATTTACATGAACATTCTGTATGCAGTTCAAAAAATAATAGTAAAAAAGTCGTTATCATTTATTTTGCAAAGTTAATCATATGCGATGAGGCACCTACGGTCAACAAACATTCCTTAATGTGTATTAATTGACTATTACACGATGTACCATTTGGTGGGAAAATCGTCATCTTAGGAGAAGATTTCCGGCAAGTGCTGCCAGTGTACCTCACGCATCTAGAGCTGCCACAGCACAGAACTCAATTACATTTCCAATTCTATGGTATCTTTTCAAAGTTTTCAAACTCACAAGAAATATGAGCGCTAACGCAGATGAATGTGAATTTACTAACTTCCTACTCAAAATTAGTAATGGTCAATACCCTACCAATGATGTCGGTTTAGTGGAGTTAATTTTGACCTTGATTTCAGACTCAGATATAGTCAGTGAAATATATGCTCAAAATTCATAATTCCCTCTTCACCCTTCCTACCTTTCAAGCCACGCAATTCTTGAATTAGTATTGCGATGGATTTAGATCTCCTTCTAGGTTCATCCAGAACTTACATGAGTGTAAATACTTTAATAACTGAAGATGAGAGTGAACTGGTACAATTTCCGACTCTGACACTAGTATTCAATTTTCATCTAAGCGAAAACAATTCCCTATGAAAGTGGCATTCTGCATGACAACTAACAAGGTGCAGGGACAAACAATCGACCTAGTCTGAATATACTTAGCTTAACCAGTCTTCAGTATTGGTCAGTTATATGTGTTCTTATCGCACAGGAAATCGTTCAAAAATGTTAAGGTAAAAATTAAACCTCAAGGTCGGCTCACATCCAATTGGGTTTAGAACGTATTTTTATGAAATTACTCTTTTTTGTGACAAGGCTGGAACGACGTGTCAACTAGTTAAAAGTGTTTTATGATATGCGATTTTTCATGTGACATTAAATATATGAGAACTGATTTTCTGACTAGGTATATTACTCCTCTTGTACATTTTCTCCTTTGACGAGGAAAACAATTCAGCCCCCCCCCCCCTCTAATTACAGTATCGAATAACGTTGCGGAGCGGCACGAGTCTACTAGTGTAAAGTGAAGTAAATGAACCACAGTTGAGTACTTGTACAAAGCTGACATTCCCTTGGCTTGGCTGTATGGCTTACATTTATTTTTGGCTGAATCGTTAACCCTGTCCATTTACTTTGTAAATTTGTATATTCCCTAAAATAACCTAATTGTATACCCCTAAGTATGTTCATATTAATATATAGATATGAATCATACTTAGAGGTGTACTATTGAATTATTTTAGGAAATATACAAATTTACAAAGTAAATGGACAGGGTTAACGATTCAGCCAAAACATAAATGTAAGCCATACAGCCAAGCCTATATTATTCTTTCCTTCATATTTACAATATATATTAAGTGTCATTCTACACTAAAATTACTATTAATTGTTTGTATTTGACATTCAAATTATTTGTATGTTTGCAATAAATTGTCATATAAAAAACACAAGGGTCTGTATTAAAATTGAATCCCATAGATATAATTTTAAATTGTATAAAGCTAAATCATACATGTGACGTTTTGATTATTTATTTTGAAGGATTATTAATATGTATAGTAAAAATCAATATAAATGGTAAAAATGGATGGATTATCATAAAGAAATATCTCAACTTTGTACTATCTTGTTTCTAACTCGTGAGGGAACTGTTGATTCGGCAGACATGTTGTATACCCTGAGAGAATACTGCCTCCCCCCCCCCCGCCTAGATCAGTATAACTGTAACACAACTCTACAACACCTCTGAAACATGCCATGAATGTTAACGCTCCAATAACTCAAGTTTAATGCATCAAGTTGCCTACACTGTCTTGAGGGTTAGCCTTGGTATGGGATGTATAAATTACATTATAATAGTAAATTGAATAAATTATATATTCTCAACTACCATGCACTAGCCTTGGTTTTTGATATAAATAATTCGTAAAATTGATTCTTATGAAAACATTACCGATTATTAAAAGTAAACGTTAAGAGAAAAACATGTGTGAATTTTTTTAACTTAAACAAACAACCTTCATTATACAAAATCAGTGTCAGGTTCAAACAACATCAACAAGTAGGTTTAAGGAAGTTATTTTTTCCAGATCTTATAAAACTGTATAATTAGAAGTAAGCCTGTCTAGAGTTACGTTAAAGATGTCATTAAAACATAACCATGTAAATAAATTATTTGTGCACAGTATTAGACACTCGATAAAAATTGTTAATCATATCAGCTGTTGTCATTTATATTACACGACTGAACTAAAACATGCAAATCACATTAGGGAGTAATCACCCTCTGGTATCAGTGAACATATTCTAATATCAGCCACATTACTGATCTGATGAATGGTTCGGTGGTAATATATCCATGGTATATAGTCACTGAATGTGAATTTGATTGGCCAATCCATTTTGCTAAACAATATTTATGTACAACTTTTTGATGAATTAAACGCTTATTTTTATGAAGAAGACATTGTTCCCTAATTTACACCCTTACGAAAGTTATGCTCAGTATTAAAACCTAATAAATGATGAGGGAGACAAAGGTAGTTGGACATTTGCCATCATTACGTGAAAATTACCAATCACACGTAATGATGTGATTGGTAATTTTCACGTAATGATGGTAAATGTCCAACTACCTTTGTCTCCCTCATCTGATACTCCATCATTAACAAATTTCAAAAACAAAGCTAATAAATGATAATACAACAAAAGTTTATAATAGAATTTATAGTAAATTATGCAAACACTTTTAAGGTGTAAGAAGCAACGACAGAACTTACTAAAATATGTTTCAATACATAATAAATTGTAAATGATATAGGTTAATCTCTTATAATTGCTAATACTATTTTATTATTACCAAAACTCATTAGAAGAAATGATGTGAGACATTATGAAAATTTATTGGTTAGTAACACTAGAAAGCTTTTTTTAGTTGGCCGTTCACAGTAAAAGAATGGTTGGGTGAAATAGAGAGTATATTAGAGATAGTCTGGACAATATCCAAGAGTATTTACCTATTGATGGCAGGCTGTTTGTTTACGTCTGAAATCCGCCTATAATGAGCTTAAATTCTCCCTACAATCTCTTTGCTAAAATACTTTCGCGTTGCTAACTTTCCTTTGTTGAAGTAGTTTATTAATTTATAGCCATTGTTTTTCAATTATGGCTTCCCTAAGTTGATCATAATATGAAATTCGTATTATTAGTGTGTTAATTAACTTTTCGATGGTTGGGAATGAACAAATTCTCTTCCTGAGATATAGGTTATGTAAGATAAAACCATGAAAATTTGTATGAATGTTGATCTTTACGGTATCCATGTACTATTTAAATTTCATTTTTTTACAAAAATCTTTTTCAAAATGGCGGCCATTTTAAATTTTTAAAACCAAATATCTTAATAACCTTAAATTTTACTAAAAACTTGTAAGTTACAAAAAAGTTTAAGAATTTATTTCTATAAATAATTATATAAAAATTTTTAAGATTGAACAACTATTAACTGAGAAATTACAATTTTTATCAAAATGTAAAACTAAAGTTTTCAATTTTATTAATATCAAGCATGTTTTATTTGATAAATATTATAATTTCTCAGTTAATAGTTGTTCAATCTTAAAAACTTTTATATAATTATTTATAGAAATAAATTCTTAAACTTTTTTGTAACTTACAAGTTTTTAGTAAAATTTAAGGTTATTAAGATATTTAGCTTTAAAAATTTAAAATGGCCGCCATTTTCAAAAAGATTGTTGTAAAAAATAAAAGGGAGAAAATAGTTCAACTTTGGGTCAAATATGTTTTATATATGGCTTACACTGATCGAATATAATATCTACGTTATAATCAATATTCCACAATATAATCATTATGTCTGATATGCTTTCCATGTATATGATTCAAACGTCAATCGTCTATGATCACGACTCACACAGTGAAAGTGGTTTTAGCCGTCATGGATTGTAGGTTTAAAAATAATGAATTATAGCGACTAAATATGAATAGTAAACAAATATTTTTTAATAATAATAAACATCTCAATACTACTTTCAGACTACATAAGTTTCTTTTCTGTCATAAATCAATTAAAAAAAGTGTAATTACACATTTTATATATACGTTACATAAAATATCATCCAACACTTACAATACAAACAGGGTTATGAACATGCCCCAGTCATCATTATGTTGGTTGTTTGTTAAAAATACTCCAAACAGGAAATGGATACCTGTTAACAAGTTAATGTGGTATTTATAACCCTAGTGATATGGGAAACAAATCATATAACAAGCACAATGCTGCAGGAAAATATATATTTTTTGTACGGAATCAGTTAGTGAATTAACTAATTGCTTGCTTGTATTTAGTTCCCATTTGTATGATAAATATTAGATACAAAGTTAAAATAAATTTGGAAACATCAACAATAGAACGATCTACTAGGTTTTGGATTTAACAGCTGACTTTTTCTAATTAAGATATCAACTTTGGAGGGGAATCCATCATTTTTATTACGGTGATTATTATTTATAATTTTCGTAACATTTATCATATTGAGGATTTTCATTAACGAATTTCCTATTTCTTACAAATTGGACTTTATTATATGACCAAAATCGAGCATTATTAAGATACATACAGCTTATTCTGGACTTTGAACCACGAAGTGTTCGTTTAATGTTCACCTGACACACGCTATACAAAGTAATCTCCCTTAGACCACCTTCAAATATAATAGTGTCCACACCGATGTAAACCATTAAGTGTACGCTGTGTTAGAATGAGACATAGAAAATAATCTTTTACCCTATGAATCTCTAACACTTAGCACTCGAGACAGTAGAATACAGCACTTAATGTCTAAAATTGCTGTTTATTACTCTAATTTTCTATTCCACAACTGTTATTAGAGTCCTCTTTGATTTATTGGCGTATTTAATTTTGGTAGAAATTATAAACAATAAAAATATCACGAACCATGAATATAATAAATTTATAAGTAGTCTAATGCTCGTCACGTAATTATGTTATTGCTTTTTTAACACAATTATTATATTCATATTAACAGTTCGTGTTAATTTGTATCGTCTAAGTATTACACGATCTCTTCAGATTACCGATGGAAAAGTAAATCGATTTGTAATATCATTCATATTACATTGGACATCTTTCACTCGCTAAACAGTTTCTAAACTCAGTGTAATAATTTAAACGTTGATAGATAGTTGTTCTACAAATAATAATATTCTTGTAGGATTTTACATTTGTTAAGTTGCCTGTTCCATTCTCCTTTTCCATGTCCAACTACCAAGCTTTTACACATCCAAATGCAATGTCATGACAAATAAGCAGTGTCGTGTGTTTTATTATGGCTCTAAAGCAATAAACAGTCCTTTCACTGACATTTCACAAATCTGCATGTCATATGCTCGTCACAGCCAACATTCTCATAAAGATTTCAATACGGTGAAGTATGACTGAATTGTGCCTTACTACAATATTGTTTATATCATCACGCGATATATATCGTTATTAAACTGTTTAATATTTTTAAATCGTTTATTTCCCATGATTCATTAAATTGTGTCCATTACTTGTCATCTAAGTATATGTTTTCTGAAACATTGTGATTCTTTTTAACAATGGGAAAACACAGAGTTATCAGCAATACTCATTAACAGCGTAAACGACACGTCAGCAACAGTTATCAGAGCGCAGTATAACAGTCTTTACTAAATTTAATCGACACGACGTCCGCTCAATGATTTCCAACGATGTGGACTTTACTACAGAAGTACCGACTTAATTATTACAGACAAAGCCATAAATATATCTGACATTAGTTTATAAGACAAATCACAGTATTTTATTTAAAATCCAAATAAAACATAAAGGACCAATGTTAGGTTGTATGGCAACATTTTGTTTTACTATATTTCTATTGCTGTTTAAGTGCTCTAACAAAAATATATGGTCTAACATATCTTCTTATATAATATGGGGAGGATTTTTCTTCATTAAAAAGAAAAAAACATATTGACACTTTATGTCGAAGTTATTGAACGATCCAATACACATTTAGTGACCGCTAGACGTCCATGAATATATGACTACCGAACCATTCAACAGATCAGTAATGTGGCTGTAATGTGAATCTGTTCTCTGTGGCCGGATAATCACCCCCTAATGTGATTTGCATGTTTTAGTCCAGTCGTTTAATACAAATGAGTACTGGGTATTGACAATGTCCGTCGACAATGTAAGCATTTTTTAAAGATAATTTATTTACATGGTTCTACTTTAATGTATTCTTTATACAAATCTAGAAAGGCTTGATCCTATATATATATATAATTTATTTTAAAAGTTACTTTTCAGTACAATATATTTTGAAAGAAATCTAAGGCGATGTATGTCTGGTTAAAAATAACTATAATATATTATAGACTATAACAATAGATGTCAACCTGTTCACGTACCTATAAAACCATTTTGTAAACGTCGAAATTTCTTGTTATAGCAATTTTTATACTGTAATCTGCTTTTTTTAGCTTTCACATTCACCATAGAAAATGACAGTTTTAAACATTATAAACTGTAATTGATTTTATTTTCAACTGCTTTATTAATGGTTTGATATTTATAACCTAAATCAAGCAGTTATATTTATGTCCATAAACTAGGAATTCAGGGTTTTCACTGCAGAAAAAACGATTTGTTAGGTATACCTGAAGATATAGTTGCTTTATGTCCTGAAGTTACACTACACTATATAATTTCATAAGTGTAGAAGAGATTAAGTCGTCTAGTAGGAACACCGCGTCCGCTCAATGGTTATCATTAACGGGGACTGCTAGGCCAAGTCTTGGGGGAGGGGTTCATGTTAGGTGGTAGTCAAGTTTCTAATGTTTTGGAAGGAGGAGAGCTGAGTTTTAAAAATCAGACCAATAATATGTGGTTAGTATTCCACTTAAGGTGGTTCGGCCGGTATTAGGGACAACCGAATTATGCCGATGCGCTGCGTTGGCTGCGATTATTTTGATACACACAAAATCTTTCCCCCCACGGTTTTTGATGGGAAGGGGTATAATTGCGCGGAAGTAGTTGAAGCGCGGTCATGCGGGTGCGGGTATGGTGTGTCGCTGTACGTGTGCGTAGCGATTGGATTGTAAACGTACGGATTGAAGTACATTCGCCTATTCAGTAAATAAAGTTAATCAGTTTTGTTAATTGTGTGATATTAAAACGCATAAGATGCCAAACACAACATTTTATTTCTCGTCTTAATAACGTAAAAACAAACATATAACATTAATTATTAAAAATTAAATTTACTAATTTGCAGTAAAATTACGTAATTTAAAATAACTGACGAGCAAGACCAGTCCTGTGAGGGTCGGTTTTAAAATTTGCGAAACAATCGGGAAAATAGTTTTTGAATTGTAAATATACCAAGAAAGCCCAAATTCGCGTCTTTGAGGTGATGTATTTATAACTATAAATATAATTTTAACGAAAGAACTTCTTGGGAGACGTTTAATAGCTGATATAAAGACATTGCAATCGAAAAAAATCGAAATTTATTTGACCAAATAGCCTTAAAGCTGTAGATTACTTAATAGCCTTACATATTGGAAAATTAATAAATAGCTTTTTCAGAGAAATAGTCGAACTAGATAGTAACAATGACTACATTCAAACATAACTTAACCTTTTGTGATCTGTCCATTTTTATCTAATCATATTGCAGATGGATAGTTTTAAAGTCAATAATTATCCTACACTTACTTTTACTACCGTAAAATAAAAAATAAATAAAATTAAAAATACGTGCTCTACACTATAGTATATTAATAGTTCAAATTCACACATTTTTCAAACCTACAAAGAACCGGCTGATACAATTGTAACTGACGGCCTATTAGTTAGACAAGCAGATTTGACCGCATTTCTTTCACAATGGGTGCATTATGCTCTGTGGAACTTGTCAGTAACACCCTATTGATTTCAAATGTGAAACGTATCTGTGACGTAACAATTAATCTGTCATCAGTAATAACAATAGTTTTAGGTAGGGAGTTTGAGGAGGAAAACTTTTTAAAGAGTCAGAAATATGTGCATATATTTTTTTTAGTTTTCTTGATTCATAGACTTAAGCGGCCGGTGTCATTACAAATAACAGCTTCCAGTAATGACCGCGTCAAGGTGTTATTTACAATATTTACATAACCAAACGCTTCACTCATGCTGAGAATGAGTCTCAGAGATACCACTGAGGACGCCACATCACAGCATGGGTGAAACGATTGCTGATGTAAATTGGAAAAATAAAACCATGAGAGGTCGTTCCTGGAAGCTTTAGTTTTTAGTGGTTTGTGGTGTTTGTTTATCACATTAGGGTCTATGGTGGGTTCTAATTTGTCGTCTCAACATCTGGAATAATCTTTTGGAGGTTCCAGATGTTTGTCTAGAGAAGGGATTAGATTGTAGACATAGTAGAGTAGAGTTGGCATGTTATGGATATGATGTATAAATATTTGGTAGTTGTTTTTTGTTGTTTATGTGTAGCCTATTTAACTGTGGTGCAAGTTCTTAAAAGTGTCAGTACAAATGTCTTATACTACCACTTCTCTTTACTTAACCTATGTTTGTACAGTACCCTAAAAATGGAGCGGTATGTTAAACAATTAAATGCACTAAATTATTGATGCTGAAACGGACGAGTGGTCTTACTGTCGGCGTAGAAATTATGTGCACTCGAGTTTGAAGGTTCTTTTCTAAGGATCTAATAGACATTCGAAAAATCTAAATACACAATTGTTTTCCACGTTTAATTCAACGTTATGGAATATGAGATTTTAAGTTTTACTATACGATTTAATAATTTGCATTCTAGTTAGAGCAAAAAATTAGTGGAATTTTAACTCGTTTTCACTGTACGTCGAATGTACACCATTATTAGTAAAACCCCGTTTATGTATCGCATTTATATTTTAACACCAGGTTGATAGGAATGTGTTCTATAAGTTTTTGAATTTTAGAAGTTTAAGTTTTCCAAAAAAGCAAGTGTTTATCAATTACCTGTAACATTGTTTCCTTGGCTTCTAGAGGATAAAATTGATTAATTGGTCTCTTTGTAATCCTTATCACATATATAGTTACGATACGTCACTGCCATATGTTGAAGTAGATTCAGTGATATTAAATTGCAATAAATCAATATAAAATAACTATGTCGATAAATTTACATTTATTTCAATTAGTATAAAGCCACTGCATTTAATTATACGTATGAAAGTGATGTTTCGTAACTATACATGTCATAAGGATTACAACAAAACCAAGTAATCAATTTTACGACTTCTGCAAGCCAATAAAACAATGTTTCAGGAAATTGATAAAAACTATATTTTCTTGAAAAGTTAAAATTCTAAAATTTATGAAACTTGTAGAAAACAATCCTATCAATCAGGTAATAAAATATAAATGCGATTTATAGACGGGTAATAACTGTGTGCATACAATGTACGGTGAAAACTAGTCAAATTCCGGTACCATTTTTGCTCCAACTTGGATAAAAATTATTTAAAATTATAGTAAAATTTAATACAATTAAATAAGGAAAAATAATGGTGTGATTCAATTTTTCGAAGACCTCTTAGTTCCTTAGATAACAACCATCAAACTCGGCTGCACATAATTTCTACGCCGACAGTAGGCGATGAATTGTGGCCAGGTGTAGCGCTGAGGATCATCAATTCGATTGTAGCTCGGACCGATACTTTTTACCGCGCAACTTCATAGAGGCACTGGTCTTTGGCATAGTGGCGTAGGGATCGCCTTAAGGTGGTGCAGTCGGTTTTCGGTGAGTTAATTATTTCCCAATTTTGTAATCACAATTTGTTAATGTAGCCTATCTTCCCTTGAGACAGAAAAATATATAAACACTTTTTTAACTACTACATTAGAATTTGTGGCCTTTTGAAGAGGGAATTTAGCTGATTTTAAATCAGCGTTAAGACAAAACCATTCAAAGTACAGTTTTAACTTTTAACAAAGTTTTATTTTTACATATAACTGAAAATATTAAGATGGTTTTCATTTTTAAAATATAAAAATATTTATAATTTTAAAGTTAAAAAAGGGCAATTGTTTCACCTTTAAAATTATAAATATTTTAATATTTTTTTAAAATGAAAAAATCTTCATCCCTTTAGTTATATGTAAAAAAACGTAGTTATAAAATAATTAATCTGTACTTCGAACGGTTTTGTCTTAACGCTGATTTAAAATCAGCTAAATTCACCATTTCATAAGGCCACAAGTTCTAAAGTAGTGGTTAAAAACGTTTTTTATACATTTTTCTTGTCTCAAGAGAAGGTATATTAACTAATTTTGACTATAAAATTGGAAAATAATTAACACTTTTATTATTAATTATTGCCGGAACAGGGGGTCCATGGGTGGAAGTTGGTGTTGGATTTGCACGGTACAACACCACGTGTACAGTTACTTCTCTTTACTTATTAAAAAATAGAAATTAAAGTTCACACCACAATTTGAGTAAAATACACATTTAGTACACTACTGGTAGTACACTTGCTATATAGTTACATATGTTGGCTGGTCACGACAGGTGATTAGGCCACACGATCAATCTATTCACAGATATCAAGCTGGAGAGCCACGTTAGTATTAATGGCAATGGTTCCACAACCATACCTATTCCATTACGTCCATTCGTATCGTTTGATTGGGTCTCTGTTTGTAGCCAATCACAATGAAATACTATACTATACTATACTGTACTATAAAACACGATTTGTATCACTTGGTTTATCAGTAGATTAGATCTAGATTAATTACTTACCCATTCTATAGACCAAATGTTTTTATCGCAATATTTAAAAGATAAATTTTTCAGAATACTTTTTATTTATTTCATCTAGTCCTATTTATAAATTAATTAATACCCAATTATTAATATGGATGAAAAATAACTGTATTTACTAATTCTTCGACATTACCATACAATTAGCAAAGTTATGTCGTTACGATCTTAATATACTAATTATATTTTAAGGTACTTAAGTGATAATTGCTCATTAGTAATTTAAAGTAACATCAAAACTGAAACACCCTAATAAGACCATTTTAAAAACAAGTTTTTTGGAATAAAAGGCTTACTAGAAAAAATTATTTCAGCCCCATTTTTTAAATATAGACAAAATAGAAAAATCGAGCATCTTCTATTGGTTATTTTTACAGTGAAGTAAAAAAGCGAATGGGAATTTTTCAAGTCTCAAATTTATCTTATAGATTAGGTAGGAATTCTTCAGTTTTAAACTTTAGTTTGCAAACAGTATAGCGTATTACTATAAATACTTTGGATTGAGTCGTCTGTCCCAAAGGTAAAGGGGGGAAATGATTGTAATTGCATTATTAAATAATACGTTTAAATAGTGGAAATATGTTAAAACTGATTCAATCGGGACGTATCTGGACAATTAAAGAAAATGTAATTAAATATGTTACATTTTACTCAGTAAATTGTTATTTAAAACATTCCGTATTATTTGTATAAAGTATATTCAGAGTGTAACTAAAAAGGTTTCCCGGCAATTTTCTCGGACTGTAAACATAATTTAGAGCAGAAAATGAAGGAATAAGTTTTATCGAATTCTGCTCCTCGTTATGTCTATCTGACTGTTTGTGTTTTTACAAAAAAATTAATAACTCCGTATTGGTTTGACCGACTAACTTACATTTTTGCACAGTTCCTAACAATAACACTACTAAACAGTACAAAAGTAGCTATTGGGCTATAGTAAGTGGTTCAAAAATCATGATCGTTCAACTTTTTAAAGTAAAAATATATTGCAAAAACTTCACTCGCCAGTTCACATCGGCCACAAGCCTGTGCGTGAACTTTATTCAACTAATGAAGTACCGACCGTTGGCTCGGAGGGGATTCGAACCTTGGACGATGCCCTCCGCAGTCCGAAGCCTCAGCCACTGAGCCACCACGTCGGCAATGGGCCAACATTAAACTGTTAGGTTCATCAATTTTCCACAAAAATTTTAGTTAAGTTTATTATAAATCTGTTGGTTACTTATTGTTTATTATAAGCCTGTTATTAGAGGAGTATTGGTAAACACTGTTTTACTGCATGCTCTTTGTATTCTGTAAATACGCGGAGTAAAATACATACCTATAGACACTAAACGGAATCGAATTCGATAAAACTTAACAATTCATTTTTTGCTCTTACTTAAGTGTGTGTATAATTTTAAAATATACAGCTAAAACATTTTTATTTTAGCAGAATCCTGTATAAAACTTCGGAATGGGAATAGTTTTATACGTTTCATTAATTTCACTCGTTCAGTTTCTCACAGGATCTCTGTAAGTACCCAATCATAAAGAAATACGATAAAATCCGATTTTTATTGCTCAGTCTGTTAAAATAGATCACTTAGTTTCTTTATTTTAGATTATCATTTTTCTTTATGACAGCTGAATTACAAATTATAGTTAAGTAAAAGTAACACATGCCATTAAGTGATTTAAATTAATTAAATATATAAATCAACCTACATCGCATCAATCATAATAAATGAGTTAAATAATAAGTAAATATGTAAATAGTAGAACCATTTTTAGGTTCTATTTAAGTTATGTTCACTATATATGATATAAAGAATGTCAAAATGAACGAGAAACGAAATTAATTTATAAAAATACTGTACACTAAAATTACAATTTAAAAAGATATTGTTTTATTGTGTAATGGATAAAATAATAAGAAAACATATTGATCAGTACACCTGATAAGCCATTGTTGTTATAGACAGTAAAACAATGGCTGTGTTATCGGAGAGTATATCAAGAGATAGTCTGGACCAGATCCAAGAGTGTTTACCTTTTGGTAGCAGTTTGTTTGTTCACACTTCACCACGCCTATAATAGGTTCAAATTCCCCATAACATATTTTAAGTGATGTTTGTGAAAGTGGTAATGTATTTCAAAACTTCCTTCAACATTCTGAACGTAACTTCTTATTACTATACTAACTGTTTCCTTTGTTGGTCTTGCTGTGGCGATTGGAGACTTAAATCCCTAACATAAGAGGGATTCAATTATTTTCTTATTATCAATTTAACTATTAACTATTCATGTAAAGAAAGTTTCACTTTTTCTTTTCCCTGATGTGGGGATTAAGAATTGCCATTTCCAAATTTATCGGAAAGAAGAAATACCACTCATATACAGAGAAGAATGCATTAAATATACTTATCTTACTAAATGTAATTAGGCACTATCAATATTAGCCCGAAATTTACATGTATATTGCAGTTTTATTAATAAAAAAATATAAATAAGAGAACAATTTAATTACTGTAGACTGATATTGTGAAATTAACTGGATGCCATAAATAAAGGAAGCCATGAATGAATAAAATGACGAATTCTAGAAAATATAACACTTTTTACTGTCAGCTATTTCTTCAGTGTAAAACTGGGTGGCTTAAGTCTCCTTTCCCCCATTAACCTTTTTATTAATAGGGATAAAGTGATTTATTTTCGGGGAGTGTTTATATAACTCAATAACTCTTTTATTCAACCAAAATCAACATGTTACATGCATTAGTCTTGTCAACATTTGTGCATTAATTATATCACTTTCCACTATTAAAATATACAGAATAACAACATAATAATAATAATATATAACTCGAAAATGATCATGAATACTTAATTCAAATTTAAACTCTTGTTATGTGTTTCAAAGATCTTGAGCACCGTCAGTCATGAACTCCCGGACTCTGTAAAAACACTTATTAATCAAAAAGGATTTTAGTTTGTTTTTAAAGCTCAAGTGGTTTGACTCGGTTTGAATGGTTTTTGGGAGTTTGTTGAAAATTGCTATTGCATTAAAGAAGATATGTTTTCTGAAGAAAGCGGTGCGATGTGCTGGTATTTGAAGGTTGGGCAAAGGACGGAGGTCATATTTATGTGTTTGAGAACTACTGAACTTTGAAAGATTTTGTTTAAGAAATGATAGGCTTTCATAGATGTAAAGAGATGGAAACGTCAGAATGTTGCGAGATTTTAATATTTCTCTACAGGATTGAAGTCTGTTAATAGAAAACATTACCCTTAACGCCTTCTTTTGAAGACGAAACATGTAAAGGGTTCTTTGACACTCACAACCCCAGATATGGGGGGGATGATAGGAATATATATGACCAACTGAGGAGTTTTTATGTATGACAACTGTTGACCACTTCAAAAATTAGGTGGTTTGGGTTAGGTTATGAAACGGGAACCCCTGCAAAGTGATACCTCATCACAAACCAAAGGCCCATAGTGTTACTCTATTAAATTTATTGGCTAATTAAAGTTATGGGTTGATTTTATTATTTTTGGCGCCATCTTGGTTCGACTAAGTCACTTCCTATTAACAAATTTTTAGTTTTTTTTTAGACTATTACTGTGAATATAATTGTTTATTCGTGGAATGTGAAGTGACAATCATAAGGTCATTGGTCACTTCATTAGGGCGTTGAGAAGTGAGCAAGGTTAAGGGGTTTTGCATAATTCCTTGAAATCAAACATCTTCCTCTCTTATTGGCATAGTTTTATTTAAAACAAAAGTATTTTGTTTGAATATAGCATTTTATAACATTAAATATATCATTAACGAAATAAAATAATACATATCATTTATAATCTAGATTTTTTTGTTTCATTCTACTTGTCTTTATCCTCTTCAATTTTTAAGTTGTATTAATCAATTTGCACAGGAATATAAAATATAATATTCATTGCTATAACTTGAGATTAGACTACTGCCCTGCAAGAGTATTTTGAAATTCAATTGCAAGTCCTCAACTTTTCATAAAGTTGTTTTTTACTCTTCATTTTTAAATAACGAGTGCTGATTTATATTTTTGAATGGTAATAACAGAATATAATTATATTAAGAACAAAATAAGTAATGAGATTTCAGGCATTGTAATTTTCAGGATTGTCTGTACGAAAAGCTGATTACTACCCCACCTACCCAAATTCAGCTTACAACACAAAATTTAGAAATTCTACTAAATGAACCACAGCTACAAGATACAATTAACGTTTCCAGTCCCAGGTTTGTGAAAGGATCGTTACTTCCATTGTACTGCTCGTATCTTGAGCGAGCGTATGCTATTGTCATTTTGTGATGGAATCGTATGTTCTTAATTTGAAACGAACTGTTTCTATAAATTTTCCTATAATAGACTGATATGTCATGGATAATAATAATTTAAAATATACTGAGGGTAGATATTTAATGTTCCTAATGAAAAAATGAAAATAACATTTTGAAATTATTAAATCTCTTGGGTAAGATTAGTGGTTAATATATCTTGCTAAATATTTACACTAATTGTGCTCTAATAAGCAAAAGTACGTACAGTGGCAATGACCCACCCACCTACCCCTAAAGGTACAGTGGCAATGACCCACTAACCCACCCATACACGTATCGTGGTAAGACCCACCCAGTCACCCCTACACGTACAGTGGCAATGTATATTTTATTCAGTCAAAAATGTATAGAACGCACTAGTATCGTCATATTATAGTTAACAGTTTTTCATAAAACCTGCCAAAATCTAATATTTGTTTTCTAAATTCATAATTAAATTGTTGCTTTATTTAAAATCCATCAACAATATACCCTTAACACGTCGAGGGCTAAGCCTGAAATGACAAAATTCATTATAATCCTAAAAAAACACACCAATAAACAGAAAACACTTATGGGAAGTGAAAACACTTCCAAACTTGCGACTGACGCACACAAATATCAATAGGTTCGTATACAAGGGCCTGACAACGTAACGTCCTACCTCTACGAAATGGCGGCAAAACCCGCCGCCAGGATGCGTGGAGGGTCCGCCGGCGCGGATATATCCGCCCGTAGCCACCAACGTGTGTGAGTTAAAATTTTAATAATAGTATTATATATTGTAATATAATAATGTCAATGACTCCTTTTGTGTTTACATATGTATTAAAAATTACAGCTAGAGTTACCCCAAAGGAACGTAATATTAATACTCAAAAGTAAAACGAATACGTCCTATAGTAATTTTATAAAGAGAAAATAATATTAAAAGCCCTAACTATTGGGCTTTAAATGGCTATTTCTAAGGAACAATCAACCTTAGTTAGTAGGAAAGACTACACTTGTTCATCTACACTCATCAAACTCATTCACCCCTCATATTCACCCCATCTCTTCTATCGATGTCTTAATGAATATTTTATGTTGAATAAAAGGTTGAAGTCATTGAAGTATTATTTTAGAACTTTCAACAAATAAAAACTTTAAATAATAACTTAATTTAGCCACAGTATAATATTGTTTTTACACTTTAGCAAAGTTCACATGACATTACTATATATTTTATTTTAGTAATATAGTTTAATACGAGTAATTTCGGAGTGGTTAAGACGGTAGACATTTTAACAAAAAATAAAGATAAAGAAATGTTCCAGTCCTTGGCCTGGACTAGAAGTTTTTAGCAGTAATATTCATGATGAATAGAATTGAATAAAAAAAAAAAAAAATACTTTATTGAGGTTAAATCAGGACAGTAGACGACTTACATTTAACCTTTTAAAACTAACATATTAAACGTATATTTTTAAGAATAAATTCCAATTGGGAAATTCGAAGGATTTGCTTGACTATACAAAAGGAGCTGTGATAGTTCTTTCCCCTTAAACCGTCTTAATAAGTTCCCCGAACAGGCCAATAGTTTATACTAACCTATACTAACCTATCCTAACCTAACCTAACCTAACCCAGGGTAAGGTTAAAAAGTATAACAGCCCCTCATTTAAAATAAACTCAGAATTGATCGTGGTTAATGTTCGTATGAATTAAATGCTCTTCATGCATGTAGTACAGTCTATTTTCATAATTAATACAAAATCTCTACATATTAATAAATCCTAACGTAAGACTGATATTATATTATATAGTATAAGTTTAGAATGATCTACATTTGTTCTGCTACATTTTTGAATACCAAAATTTCTGCAATAAGACATTTTTATGTATATTTTTAAAACTATTAAGTTTATACTGTTGTTTGAGGATAAATTATTTATTACATTTTCTACTATAATGTAATTCATACACCCCCGACCAAGGTCACCCCTCAAGACAGAGTAGGCAACTTGATGCATTAAACTTGAGTTATTGGAGGGTTAATATTCATGGCATGTTAAAGG
This sequence comes from Stictocephala bisonia, assembly GCA_035578905.1. Taxonomy (NCBI): domain Eukaryota; kingdom Metazoa; phylum Arthropoda; class Insecta; order Hemiptera; family Membracidae; genus Stictocephala; species Stictocephala bisonia. The sequence continues at coordinate 889,243 of JAQJVL010000268.1, forward strand.
GCTGTTGCTGAGTTGTGTTTCAGTTATATTGATCGTAGTTGAGGTAATACCTGAGGGTAATTAACATGACAATTTGTAACAAAGGAAAAGAACATTTTCTTTTCACAGGGTTTTTCATGAGTTATATTACCCTGTCTTTAAGTGGTCGTGTGCTCTTAGAGTGATCAAAACGTCTGGATTAGAACATAATTTGTTCCCTGTAAATATTCGTTTCAATCTATCAATAAGATTAATAAAATTAACTGTTTTTTATTTCTTTATAAAAATACAAGTATAAGAGTCATTTGACAGAATTTTAAAGTGCACATATTTAAATGTGAAGAACTATTTTAAATTATTTGAATATTGCAAAAGTGTAGCCTAGATAAATAATACTAACGTATTATTTTATGTTTTCATGTAAGGTTGTTATATTTTATTTATTTTTGAATACACAACAGTTTTAAAATCAATATTTGGCACATTTAAGGTCTTTTACTGACAAATAAAAATACCATTTGAAATTCTATGAAAATTTAAATTACGCCAACAATAAAATCAATTGTCACGTTTATTACATATTTATAGGACTTTTTCGTTAATTCACGGCCACTACTTTGGTTAGGTAACGTTAGGTTTAGTTAGGTTATGTTAGATTTGGTTTGGTTATGTTAGGAATGTAAGTTATGGTTATGGCAGTGAATTAAAGGAATAGATCGTATTTATACTCATACAAGTTTATAAGATATTATTGCTTGCACCTCGAAGCATAAATTAAACGTTAAAATAAAATGAACGTTGATGATTGATGAGTGAATTTAACGCAAAATCACACTATCAAATTCCTTGAACTTCTACATCAAGTATTAATTTACATACCCACTTTCCGTGTTTTAATTAAATGAAAAAATATTTAATTTCATAGATAAAATACATCATAGTTTATAAATCAATAAAAAGGAAGTACTGCCAACTTAATCTAGTTGTTTGGCCCTTTTTAATTTATGCATCTCCAAATATTTTAACATTTTACTGAACAATACTATGTCATGTGTTTTTTATCCCGTTGTAAAATAAATATTCAATAAAACTTTACTATCGTGATCAATACAAACAAATAGTTAAGCAGCAGTAATTAATAAACAGAAATAATCAATAAACCGTATTCTGGATAGTCAAAAAATATCATTTGATACGTCTTGAAATGTAAATTCATTAGAATAATCTGATTTCAACAAAAATCCTTCCTTGGAACATTTTTTCTTTCTGAAATATTATACAAATACCGTTTCTAATCGGGAAATAATATTTCACGTATGCTATTAACCAAAACGTATTGACCAATCCAATCCATGTTCAGTGCCCGGAGGACGTCCATCAATAAATGACTATCGAACCATTCAACAGATCAGTAATGTGGCTGTTATGTGAATCTGTTCACTGAGGCTGGATAATTACCCCTAATGTGATTTGCATGTATTAGTCCAGTCGTGTAATATAAATTACTACTGGGTATTGACAAAGTCTAATACCGTTGATTATATTATTACTAAAAAATATATATCTCATGTAATATGAGTATTTGATACTACAGCTGGTTTAAATTGTTTTATATTAACGTACGACTACACAAGCGCTGTATAACTGTACTCCAAAACAACTGATTATTCGAGACACATTTAACAATGGATGAGACATCTATCTGTGTGTTAAAAATCTATGATAATCTGTATTTATAAAAGAGGATGTTTGTATATTTGAAGTTCATGCGCTGCCAAACCATCCACCCGATCGCCATGAAACTTTAGGATATTGTCCTGTATACTCCCGAGATGATTTCTGTGAAGTTTGATGCAGATCCGTCCACAGGGTCCCGCCCCACGGGCTCCTAAAGATCCCATGTTATTCAAATGGAGAATCTGAATTGTTTACAAAAAACATATGACTGTGTGGTTTAATGTAGTTTCACATGCCATAAGCAGATTGAAGTTCTCACAACAGTACTGTATATGTTTTGATTTATTGTAGTTCTACATTTCACCTTGAGAGTGTAGCACACTCTACTTTTACTTGATCAGGTGATCTGTATTTGGTATTAACTTTTTTCCTCGGTAATTAAAACATGTGGTGAAACGTGAAAATAAAAAATAAATAATTATTTGTTTTGCAGTTTACTTTTTATGACATGCCTCCTAAAAAATGAAAGGCGAGACAACGTCCGCCGGGTTCAGCTAGTACTTTATAAAGGTTAACTATTTACAGTGTTTGGATCTATTCCGTTAATTCACTACCATAACCATAACTTAGGTTAACCTAACATAACATAACGAAACCTAACATAACCTAACCAAAGTAGTGGTAGTGAATTAACTGAAAATGTCTGCGTGTTCTATTTAAACTGGAAATTATAGAATACAGAGGTAATAGATCAAGAATCATATTACCTCCATACATATAAATCAAAAGCACTATTTTATAAATAATATGTGTTTCAGACAATATTAAACGATATTTGTCTAAACTCTTTATTTATATGATGAAACTATAATAATGTAACTAACTCTTGCAACCTGTTGTTTATTTTGTGAAACAATCCGCATTGTTAGTGTATTATTTAGAGATATATTCCATTCTTAATTTTATGCTACAATATATATTGTATATATATTGTAGCATATATACAATATATATTGTAGCATCGTCGTAACAATGACGATTTTAGTTACATAAATGGGTTTTAGTATTCCTAATTTATACTTATGACTACGATTCTAACTTTTTTGCCAAAATGTACAAATATTTTGGTAACTGATTTCGTTAGGACACGTTCATAATATTGATTTTTCTCTCTGAATGTTTTAATACATTCACAACTATTTGTCATGATTTTGACTGGATAAAGTTAGATTAGTTTTACTGTGCAATGCTTAAAATGTAATTATAATTATCAGTTAAATTGTATATAAATCTATATTTTACAAAACAATAAAAACGATGTACTTCACTTCTCCTATTGTACTAGTGCTTGCATTTGTGCCAGGTACAAATTTTAGAACTTTAGGTCTTTTGAAAACAAAGCTTATTGTACTTTTATTGTGTTTGTGTTATTCATAATTTTCTTTTTGATTATGGAGGTGAAACATTTTTAAGCTCTTCAGTAATTTATGCGTGTTCTGTTTTTAAAAAAATGTTTAAAACTTTGCACCATAATTGCAAATTGAACCACAATATCAAACCAGCAGATACAATATTGCTAGAGAAGCAGATTTGACCACAATTATTTCAAAATGGAACCGTATGGAACTTGTGTTGTTAAAACTATACGTAGTGATTGCATAACATGAAACGGATTTACCACGTAACCAATCTTGTTCCTTTGGTAATAACTGATGTCGATATGATGTCTGATATGTTATTAGTGTATTGTTTCTATGTACATAAAAATACTTTTCGTGTATAATTTAAATTACTTTAATTAAATTGAGTAGTGGCATGATATGGTAACAAACTCTTAAATATTTCGTTTCAAAAAAATAATGACTAACTAAATTGATTTTAATATTTGAGTGTCTTTATCTTGATAAATCTTAATTGGTCCAGTAACGTATTATTTAAATCTGTATTTACTACTACGTTCTAAATAAAATTTAGACTTTACTTACTCATGATCTACTTTAAGAACATAGTTTCACTTTTTTAGACTTACAGTACATATCAATAGTTTAATGTGTTTGAAATGTAACGTATACTATTGTTGCAAATTCAAATTCAACATCTTTATTCAGCTTAATTGACATGAGTACATGCATTTGCAAAGTCATGACTCTTAATACAATCCATGATCATTTCAATAAGAAAAACTAGTCTGAATCCTAAAATTAACATTTATCTTTCCTCTCAAAATTATAAATTAGTACACTCATTTCTAATAAATATTTACAAAACAGATAAGTATTTACATAACTAACAGGTGACAGCCTGGACGCTGTAGCAACAAAGGTCAAGCGGTAGGTTCTTTAGTTGTTTACTGAAGTTCAAGTGGTAAGTTTCGACTTGCAAAGAAAGTGGAAGGAAGTTCTATAGCTCAATATTCTTTTAAAGAGTGTGCTTAAAAAAAAAAAATGAAGCGCACCAAAATGGTACTGTAAGAGAGTGATTTAATCGAAATTTATATGAGTGGTTTCTGCATGTGACAAACGTTCAGTCATTCTGTTTAAGAAAGGTAAGAGTTTCAAGTTTATATAATGAAGGAAAAGTTAATCATTTGTAGTTTTTAAAGAAATATTTACAAGATTGGTGTATGTTTAAGGAAAAAAATACTCTCATAGCTTTCTTTTGGAGTTTAAATAAGAAAATTGTTCTTTGATTCTCACTTCCCCATACTGGTACTGCATATTTTAGATATGGATAGATAAGACCATAATTTGATGTAAGAAGCACTTTGATATTCATGGTCTTAGCTAGGTTTCTCAGCATAAAAATACCACTACTCACCTTCCTGGAGACACACTTTATACGAGGATAGAAATTCAAGCCTTCGTCAACTGTCACTCCAAGAAATATTACGTTTTCAGATGAATAAATGATATATATGATAAATTTCACTTCCAAAAAAATATTTACGAGATCTTGTAGCATCATTATACTAACAGGCAGGTTTAGAGATCTCACTAACACATTTACGGATCGAAAAACAACTTCTTTCGATACCCTTAAATGTGTCAAACTGCTTTTTGAGGTTTAAAACGTAAAACCTATTATATTATTGAGATTTTAAACTGGTATGGATCTGAATTTTTAATTAAAATTAATATGAAGGAATGAAATAATGACATTAATTTATTTATTACGAATAAAATTCTTTGTATGACTTTTTCTTATTCATTTATGGATTACGTCGATGTAAAATTTTATTTTTGTATTTGAAATGATAAATTCCTAACGTAGCTGCAAACCCGTTCTTACTGCAGTCATGTCCGTATTTCAAAAATACATTAGTTAAGAACGTAATTACTTGAAAGTAGTAAAAATGTATTGGTTCAATTACTTATTAACCGTTTGTAACAAATAAGATGTTAACATTTGTGTCTTTTCATGAGCTATTTTTAATGTGACTAAACAATTTTTTCTCCTCATGTTGGTTTTCATGACATTTCTCTATAAGTATTAAGATGGCCACAATTTTGAAAATAATAGCGATTTTATTTTTTATTTCAGCATCAAGTTAGCTTTTGATGAGACATATAGCTATGTAAGGTTACAACGCTATAGCTAAAACCGTCTTTGAGTTATGATTTTTAACATAAAAAACACAAACAGACAGACGCTAAACGAAGCGAGATAGATCATAGTGTTAGACGAACGTTTATATTTATTTTTACTCACTATACTATATCCCAAAATATTGTCCCACATTTTTGAACACCCTATATAATATAACTAAACATTATTAAAAAAAAACACCATAATTTTGTATCATATACTTCTGAATATTTTATTCATGTCAACCAATTACTAACATGTAAAATAATTAACCATAGTAAATAATCTGGAATATATAGCACCATACATTTCTGTGTGTTGGAAATCGTGTTTTGTAATGCACCATGTAATATTTTTAGACCATAATAATAATTTTGGTATCTTAAATTATATCATTTCTCTTATACGATTTGTGTTAAAATAACATATTTCTAACTGATTCATTGATTATATTCAGGATCCTATATACCTTAGCAAAATCTGTTATGGTAAAATATATATTTGGAATGATATCCTTACATTTATTTATTTCTATTGTGACGTTTGTGTGATACTGCTGTTACTAAAACATGTTTAACAGCTTTTTAGTAACATAGACAAATATATAGATTTATTTATTTCATTGTAAAAAAAGATGTATGTCAAAATACTAAAATATGATCATCAGGTTGTCCGATAAATAAATTATTGAAATTGTACCAAATACAGGTCTTGAAATCATACAATAACAAGTCAAAAGTTGCCACTGCATGGGTTGTAATCATATAATGTGTCCATTTATTTTAAGTTAGACATTTAAGCTATTTAATACAAAAAAAACCTGATGTCCCTTCATGGTCACCATCAATAGTCAAATCTAATTAAATATTTTAACAGCAGGGCTGTATTATGGAACAAAAGGTAGGGGGACGTATCGAAACAAACATTTTAAATTGACTGAATCTCAGGCTTGCCGTTGCAGTTCGTGTCAGACTGATCGATAGGCCCCCAGAGGAATTCAATCAACATGCCTGCCAAAACAGTTTGAAACTAGACTCATTTTGGTCTTTAGAATGTTTCACAATTTTATTATATATAATTGTATTGCAATTGGAATATTTATGCAAGCAATTTTATTAGTTTTAAAGGTTTCCTAATACAGATTACATTCACATGGAAAAACAGTAGCAGTACCACTAAAGGACTCCACATTGGAAATAAAAATGGGGATTGACAGTAGATCAGTCGTGTGATTGCCGGGAGTCTAGCCAAACAATGGATCACATAGTTCCAGAGTGCCTCTTAGGCTGTTTTACGGAGGGATAAAATAGCATAAATCAAATCATCAAATCAAATCAAAAATTCCTTTATTGCCTTTAGACTTAAAGTAAGCATTGGCATGCATAAAATTTTAATTACAACTTGTAGTTTAAAAACTATATACTAGTTTTATACAACTAACCAACTAAACTATTTACATTACTGCTTATCATTTAGGTGTACTAGAACACTGTAGTAGGCTTTACTTGACAAGTATGCTTTTACAGACCTCCTAAATTTACTTTCGGACTTTACTTCTTAGAGGTGATTAGGTAAGGCATTAAACAACTTTATACAGGAGTAATGAATGTGTTTCTGAAAACATGATGTTTGTAACGTGATTTAGGAATAGGGAGACTTTCACGACGACGAAAACTATAGGCAGCCGATCTTGAACACTCAAAACAACATTTGTTTTTAATGTAAAACATCAAGGACTCCAAAATGAAGATGGAAGGAAATGTTAAAATGTTGTTGTTAAGGAAAGTATCCACACAAGATTCCAGCTTTCTAAGACCAGAAATTGTGTGGATAACCTTTTTTTGACAATTTAGTATTAAGACATTCTGAACCCCAAATTGGGACAACATATGCAAGATGAGGATAGAAACAACCATAATAGGCAGTGAGTAACACATCCTTGTGGCAAAAAAATGCTAACTTTCTTATACCGTAAAGACATGAACTTAATTTGCCACTGATAACACTTATATGATTTGTGAAATTTAGTTGAGAGTTTATATGGATACCTAAACACACACACACACACACACACACACACACACACACACACACACACACACACACACACACACACACACACACACACACACACACACACACACACACACACACACACACACACACACACACACACACACACACACACACACACACACACACACACACGAACGCACGCGCGCACGCGCGCGCACACACACACTAAATAGAATCAACGAGGCAGGTCTTAAATGGCTTGGATTCAGCTTTGTGACAGGAGATCACTTGTTATTTAATTATTAATTTTTATTATAGTCTAATGACTTTTGGGGGTTTTTCCAAGTATAAAACACATTTTTTATACAATTTTATACTCAAAATGGTAGCTGACAAAAACTGGACTCCAGAACAGCGGATAATAAACACAAATTGAACATTTGATAAGTAATCTATATGCGTGTATATGAAATAAATGGCTATAGTCTGTGTAGGTACTTAGGGAATATATAGGGATAATTGAGCTAAAGCTAATGAGCGAAAAAATAAGATTAAACTGAAAAATCAACTACTGAACATGTAGTTTAAATATTATAAATACGTTGCACAAACTGAAATTTACTTTAATTTTTAGTGTGTGTTTTGTAGAGTTGTCGTCAAAAAGTGCGTAACTCTCTTATAGCAAGATGTAGATTTAGAAAAGAGAGAATATAATATTTTATCAAATATAAATATTATCATTTTATATTATCAGTTTACGCTCAGAGGATACACTGAGCATGGCCTTTGTACGATCTCAAACATTGTAATTAGTGAATGGATGCAGGATATTCACACTTTATGACTTCTCTGGACACGATATGAATGATTATGACGCCTTTGAACTACAATGTCTTACAATGTCTTAGTCATATTTTCCTCACATAAAATACGTAATTTTATTTGTAGCCATCAGAAGATAGCTTGTTCCATCTGAAAATGGTAGATTTAAATCGATTTTTTTTACATACTATAAATTTAATATTTAACAGAGAGTGGATTAAATACATTTTTGACCAATTAAGTTAAATTACCCCAACGGATGCTAAGTTGTGTGATAACATAGTTATGTCATAATTAATTGTGAGTAATTAAAGTTATTTATTAATTTAACATTCCAATGGTAAACAACACTGATTTAAAAAATAAATTTTAATCTTTAAAAAGATTGATAATATAAGTATACAAAAAATAACAATACTTGCTTTATACAAAATATGATAATAATATTTACAACTTATATAGGTATACGAAAAGCAGGATAGGCAAAAACTATTAAAATAAACGCCACAAAGAGTAACTATAAAAAATATCAAGAAGTATAACAAAAACATTACTTTGGTGGCGAATCGCGATTAGCGGCCATTACGCGATCATTCTAAGTGCCCACTATTTAACCACAAAAACTGAATTCACCTATATCACTGCCGACCGACAGGCCGTCCTAGAGGCCAGGCACTAGAATTTACCGCAAATTACATTTTTTTTGAGTAAATAGACAGTTACTATAAGTTAGGTTATGTTTGGTTAGGTAAGTAAAAATAGTATTTTTCGGGCTGAAAACATAACTTTAGTGAACAATAAATTGTATATACGTGTTTTGGATCTACATCCGCGTTTGAATTGAACCTCAACACGAAATATTAACTCATATTTTATTAATTTTTCAACAAAAAAAAAGTATTTTAAGAAGTAGAAAGAAAGTTTATAGTTACCAAAATAATTGCCCCACAAAATATTAGGTTGAATTCTTCTTAGCATTGAGATTTTTGGGTAAAACACTTCTTCTCACACTTATGTTAGGACATTTCTGCTGCAAACTGTTGACATTTAATGTGTACTTATTTATATTTTAAAACAGTCATATGGAATGTTAAAACCGTAACACATTATTTAAACATATATAATAATTCAAGCCACGAAAGACAATTTAGGTTGTAACTATGTTAAGAAAAACGTGCAATTATAAGAATGGGCCAATAAAAAGGCATTTGTGACAATACAGCTTGATCTACCTACTCTCAAAATATGTTATTACAGTTACGAGAGATTTAAATATTAAATGAACATAGAAATGAAACATCATTTTGCAGAGTGACTTTGGATAATTAGTTTAAACATAACTGAAGCTATTGATGCAATTTTATAAATAGTTTTTTAATTAGCATAATACGCGTTGGTACATATATAGTACAAGTAAACGTCACACAACACAAATGTATTACAATATAAGCACAAAATGCACAAATATACTACAATACAAGCACAAAATGCACAAATATTATGGTGATCGATTTCGGTGAACCACGCTCACCTTCCTCAGACCAGAGGGATTCACAAAAGAATGGAAAACGGTGTTCAACAACTCAATTTATAGGCCTATGATCACGTGACCCCATTGGCTGGAATCGTCAAAATGGCGGCTGCTGTGATATTATTGGTTAATTCCTATTGTCTGTTACTTATTTTCTTTTATTCGCTGAAAATACATTATTAAAAACTATTTCGGAATCAAAATTAACCTGTTCATTCATTAATTTATCACGATCCTTACATTTTTCTTTAAAAATAAATAACTCTTCCCAAGCATTCATGTTACGACCCTTCTTACAAAATTTTAGAATATCTACATTTTCATCTATTTTATTCAAACTGTGGGTACAATTCAGAAGGTGTTTAGCTACATTAGATCTTTCAGGTTTATTATTTTTAAAAGCAGAGACATGGTTTTTATATCTTTTGCTAAAATTTACAGTCTGACCTATGTAAAACATATTACAATCATTACAGTTAATCCTATATATTCCTGAATTATTAAATTTATCTTCACTTTCAATATTCGGGTGTAAAATATTGGACATAGTATTACAAGTCTTAAAAGCTACTGATAAATTGAATTTCTTAAATCTATTACCAACTCTTTGTGTAAACGGCCCATTGTAATGGATGGATACATACTTCTTTTGTTCTTTATCGGATTTTTCTTTTTTAAGTGTTGTTCGTCTATCATCTCGAATTTTGTTTTCTATTTTCTTTTTTATTCTACTTCCAATTTCATCAATCATTCATGCTTTGTATCCATTTGCAATAGCTATTGATTTTATTAAATTTATTTCCTGTTTTCTATCTGCAACACTTAATGGTATTGAATACGCCCTATATAACATACTTCTGAAGCTAGCTGTTTTGTGAGACGGGGGATGGACAGAACTGTTATTTATGGTACAATTGGTTTGAGTAGGTTTCCTGAAAATTCTATATGAAAGTTTGTTATGATCACGAATTATTTTTAGATCCAAAAAGTTAATTTCATTCATAGATTCAAATTCACTGGTAAAACTAAGCTTCTGGTAGTGACAATTAAGTATATTTAACATATTATCTAAGTCATTACATGATTTCTCGCTAAACAAAACCAGAATATCATCGACATAACGGGTGTAAAATATGATATCATGTTCCTTTTTTAATTTATCTAAAATGGAGTCTTCATGATACTGTAAATAAACTTCTGATAAAATGGCTGACAGTGGACTACCCATAGCTAAACCATCGTTTTGTAAGTAAAATTTGTTATTGAAACGGAAGTAATTTTGTTTCAAGATAGTTTTGAGCAACTTTACAATTTGATTTACATACATTTTTTCATATTGTTGTTCTACAAGTTTTTCCTTAACTAAGTTAATCACTTCATCAACTGGAATTTTAGTGTATAGATTACATATGTCAAATGAGGCTAACCTAGTCTTATTACACAATTTTACATGACTGACCTTATCAACAAAATCAATAGTAGAACAACAATATGAAAAAATGTATGTAAATCAAATTGTAAAGTTGCTCAAAACTATCATGAAACAAAATTACTTCCGTTTCAATAACAAATTTTACTTACAAAACGATGGTTTAGCTATGGGTAGTCCACTGTCAGCCATTTTATCAGAAGTTTATTTACAGTATCATGAAGACTCCATTTTAGATAAATTAAAAAAGGAACATGATATCATATTTTACACCCGTTATGTCGATGATATTCTGGTTTTGTTTAGCGAGAAATCATGTAATGACTTAGATAATATGTTAAATATACTTAATTGTCACTACCAGAAGCTTAGTTTTACCAGTGAATTTGAATCTATGAATGAAATTAACTTTTTGGATCTAAAAATAATTCGTGATCATAACAAACTTTCATATAGAATTTTCAGGAAACCTACTCAAACCAATTGTACCATAAATAACAGTTCTGTCCATCCCCCGTCTCACAAAACAGCTAGCTTCAGAAGTATGTTATATAGGGCGTATTCAATACCGCCTATTTTTTTTTTGTAAAAACAAATTTTCCATTAATACACTCATGTTTCACCTAATTTTTCTACAAAAAATGTCATTTTCAGAAGCGTCTAGAAAATTCATAGTTACCATAAAATCAAATTAAAGCTAACCAAATTTATTATTAATACTATTCTGAGCTCTTGTGCCAATTTTGAAAAGTACACTTGCTTATTGGTGGGGCTTTATATTAAAAAGTGTAATCAACTTTTTATGTTAAAAAGTTATGTTAAGAGATTACAACTGCAGATACTTCACTTCCACTGAATATAGCTTGCATTTCATTAGGTTCAATAATTAAATCCTATTTACCCTTTTTTGTTTGGTCTGGAAAGGTTTAGTATAATTATATAACAGCCAAGAACACATTAAACATTAATGTTAGTAATTTTTACTACTTATTCAGCCAGGAATATTTTTATTAATCATATGTTTTAAATGTGAAGATGATTTGAAAGAAAAAAAACAAACAAAACAATCAAGCAGGAAACCAGGAGACAGGAAAGGCCGATTAAATGAATAAGTATTCACCCATGAGGACTAAAACATACTTTTATGGAAATATTGACATTATTATAATCATTTATTTAATGATTGTAAAATTACACTTATTTATTTCATCATAATACAATTTAAAAATCATGGAAACTGAACTGTAAGTCTTATATTACATATTTGGAGAAATATAAACTTTGTATTTCTTTTTATAAAAAATTTATCAATACCTTGCAAATGTTCAGTTTGCTAGTGACTTATCCTGCATATTTAAATGACTTATAGAAATATATTATTTAAATGACGATTACTCCAAAACTAGGCATACAGAATTTTTGTTATACAATATACTTTGTATTATAATATAAGTTCCTAAATATTTTTCAGCCTCAATCAATCATGTACGATGAAGTATAACCGAAGACCAATTTACTACCACCTCTGGAATAGAGGTATAAAATACGTCGGACAGTCAAGCGGTTGACAATCGTCTACATGGTCTTCCAATACAGTACATATTGAAATATATTGCTGTGATCGAAAAATAAAGATACACGAATTGAATATGCGTTTTTTCTTCCATATTATTCACGTTGGAAAAAATTACAGTGCTAAAATAGAGGGCGCTTTACTGTAATACATTTTGTACGTTGTAAATTTGCGTTTAATCATATAAAATAATATACCTAACTGCATTATTAATAAAGGAATTTAACTTTATGTATTTCATAAAACTATACCAAAACCACTAAAATGCTATCAAGTAAAAATATAATCAAACTTTACTAGATTTTTAAAAGTGTATATACAAGAAATACTGATTTTCTATATATATATAATTTAAAACTGATATTTGGAAACTGATTTATACTCACAGGTGCCCATAATGTCAATATGTGAGATTGAGCTCTATTAAATCTTTACTGGGAAATGTTGGTTAGAAGGAACTGTTCAATTGGTATCAATGGATCTAAAATAATTGATCCATTATTCATTATTTTTTTAGATGTTCTGAGCAATTGAAATGATTGAGAGAGACATTGATTAAGTAAGGTAAGCAAGCGCCTAGGATATGTGTAGAATGTTCATTGGTGAATAAGCGTGAGTGTGATCGAGTCAGTATTGGTGAGGTTGAACGTGAGTATGAGTGTGCAATGTAGTGTCATCTTTGGATTAATTTGAATGTGAGTGTGCAATGAGAGTGTCATCTTTTCGAGTGGTTTGAAAGTGAGAATGAGTATGCAATGTAAGTTCATGTTTATTGTTTGAACGTGAGTGTGAGTGGCAATAAGTGTTATCTTTCGAGTGTTGAACATGAGTGTAGTGTGCAGTGATAGTGACATTTCTTCAACTCCTTAACTCTATTTTACTGTTAGTTTATGTTAGTTTCCATTACTATACGTAATTTTACACATTTTCACAATGTTTGTTAGTTTCATAATGTTTTTAATTCACATTATAAATTGTTTTAGAATTAAGTATTTAGTATTTATTAACAATTCATAAACTGGATGAACTCAGCCTTCACCCTTTGCATGCAATACTACTGCACGTGTATGGGTGGGTGGGTGGGTCAATACCACTGCACGTGTATGGGTGGTCGGGTTGGTCAATAACCACTGCACGTGTATGGGTGGGTGGGTGGGTAATACCACTGCACGTGTATGGGTGGGTGGGTGGGTCAATACCACTGCACGTGTATGGGTGGGTGGGTGGGTCAATACCACTATACGTGTATGGGTGGACGGGTGTGTCAGTTTATGAATTGTTAATAAATACTAAATACTTAATTCTAAAACAATTTATAATGTGAATTAAAAACATTATGAAACTAACAAACATTGTGAAAATGTGTAAAATTACGTATAGTAATGGAAACTAACATAAACTAACAGTAAAATAGAGTTAAGGAGTTGAAGAAATGTCACTATCACTGCACACTACACTCATGTTCAACACTCGAAAGATAACACTTATTGCCACTCACACTCACGTTCAAACAATAAACATGAACTTACATTGCATACTCATTCTCACTTTCAAACCACTCGAAAAGATGACACTCTCATTGCACACTCACATTCAAATTAATCCAAAGATGACACTACATTGCACACTCATACTCACGTTCAACCTCACCAATACTGACTCGATCACACTCACGCTTATTCACCAATGAACATTCTACACATATCCTAGGCGCTTGCTTACCTTACTTAATCAATGTCTCTCTCAATCATTTCAATTGCTCAGAACATCTAAAAAAATAATGAATAATGGATTAATTATTTTAGATCCATTGATACCAATTGAACAGTTCCTTCTAACCAACATTTCCCAGTAAAGATTTAATAGAGCTCAATCTCACATATTGACATTATGGGCACCTGTGAGTATAAATCAGTTTCCAAATATCAGTTTTAAATTATATATATATAGAAAATCAGTATTTCTTGTATATACACTTTTAAAAATCTAGTAAAGTTTGATTATATTTTTACTTGATAGCATTTTAGTGGTTTTGGTATAGTTTTATGAAATACATAAAGTTAAATTCCTTTATTAATAATGCAGTTAGGTATATTATTTTATATGATTAAACGCAAATTTACAACGTACAAAATGTATTACAGTAAAGCGCCCTCTATTTTAGCACTGTAATTTTTTCCAACGTGAATAATATGGAAGAAAAAACGCATATTCAATTCGTGTATCTTTATTTTTCGATCACAGCAATATATTTCAATATGTATTGTATTGGAAGACCACATGTAGAGGATTGTCAACCGCTTGACTGTCCGACGTATTTTATACCTCTATTCCAGAGGTGGTAGTAAATTGGTCTTCGGTTATACTTCATCGTACATGATTGATTGAGGCTGAAAAATATTTAGGAACTTATATTATAATACAAAGTATATTGTATAACAAAAATTCTGTATGCCTAGTTTTGGAGTAATCGTCATTTAAATAATATATTTCTATAAGTCATTTAAATATACAGGATAAGTCATTAGCAAACTGAACATTTGCAAGGTATTGATAACATTTTCATAAAAAGAAATACAACGTTTATATTTGTCCAAATAAGTAATACAAGACTTACAGTTCAGTTTCCATGATTTTTCAATTGTATTATGATGAAATAAATAAGTTGAATTTTACAATATTTAAATAAATGATCATAGTAATGTCAATATTTCCATAAAAGTATGTTTTAGTCCTCATGGGTGAATACTTATTCATTTAATCGGCATTTCCTGCTTCCTGGTTTCCTGCTTGATTGTTTTGTTTGTTTTTTCTTTAAAATCATCTTCACATTTAAAACATATGATTAATAAAAATATTCCTGGCTGAATAAGTAGTGACAATTACTAACATTCATGTTTAATGTGTTCTTGGTTGTTATATACTTATATTAAACCTTTCCAGACCAAACAAAAAAGGGTAAATAAGATTTAATTAATGAACCTAATGAAATGTAAGTTATATCCAGTGGAAGTGTATCTGCAGTTATAATCTCTTAACATAACTTTTTTTAAATAAAAAGTTGATTACACTTTTTAATCTAAAGCCCCACCAATAAGCAAGTGCACTTTTCAAAATTGGTGCAAGAGCTCAGAATAGTATTAATAATAAATTTGGTTAGCTTTAATTTGATATTATGGTAATTATGCATTTTCTAGACGCTTCTGAAAATGAAATATTTTGTAGAAAAATTAGGTGAAACATGAGTGTATTAATGGAAAATTTGTTTTTACAAAAAATTTAAAACTAGTTTTATGTGATAGTGAAACAACAATGTGTTTTTAAATCTGTATTTTCAACAATGCTTTCCTTATGCAGCTGAGCACGAATATGTAATTGGTTTTTCACTTACATAACCAAACCTAACCTAATTATCGTAATTGGTTATTTATTGAACAAATATTTGTAATTGATGATGCGCCTGTCATCCGGGATTGCACCGGGTGTATATGCGATTTTTTTTTACTCATAGCTCCTATTAACATTGTGCATATGGTCGTCACCATAGGTGGTTTGCCGCGAGTGTAGTTTTCCGTGATATATCGAGAAATTATTATCGTAGACCAAAATAGTGTTTCGAACTCAAGTTCAGCATGGAAAAGAACATCAAATAAAAAGAATGTATGGAAAAATCACGAAAAATAATAGAGATAAAAAGAAAAGTATGTTTACAAATATTTTGAATTTTTCACTCTTGTATAAAACGTTATTTCCGTGGATTAAACCCCGTTTTATCAGTATACCTGATTATAAATACTGGTGATAAATAATTCAAGATAGCTGAAGCATCTACAAACTGCATAAATACCAATATTTATAAATTAATAAAACATGAATATCGGGACTAAAAAAGATGTAAGTTTATAAGTTCTGTTTTTAGTTTCAGTTCAATTAAATAAAATAACATTCAAGTATAAGCCTATATATTTTTGTAATTATTTCTTTAACGTAAATGTGCAATTAATTTCTCAAAACCTATTCAAACGTGGAGCCATTCCCTTAAAAACACTGGCAAACCCCTCGGTTGTAAGTGTAAATTTTGGGCCAGTCCACTTCGTGTTTAGACAGATGGTACACACCCACCACTTGCATTGACTTTGTAATTTTCTTCTCGGAATGGTAAACAGGTAGCTCGCTGGCCCTCAGAGTTTAAATACAGTGTACACTTCAAGTGTTTTATTCCAACACTTTTATTATTATGGTGAAGAAACTCACTTAATAGATGTTTACAATTTGAAGAAATAATAAATTTAATGTTCTAGTCACTCTGAACAATGAAACTCCAGTTTTTGAAAGACTTAAAATATTTTGTATGTTTAATAAGTACGAGTTCAACTAATTAATAAATTGATTTAAAGTCTACGATTAAACACTATTGATTGTGGTATTTCTTTATTGTTTCCAAACATCTTACTTAAAATTCATTATTAAAGTTGAAAAGACAATTTTTACGAAAAAATACTTATTTTTTACCCCGAGGTCGTCAAGAATCTTTCTTACGTTAATAGTGTATATTCATTTTCTCAATCATTTACGTTGAAAATTTTAAAGTTACCTTGCTAATAAATTAAACTAATGTAAATCTCTCTATTTTAATGATAAAAAAGTGTTAAATATTTCCACTGTTTTACATATGTTTTATTCACTAAATTCGTTCAGAAGCCGAGATTCAAAATGTATTTAATAAATGAACATGTAATACAGTTACTCTTTGAAAACGTCTTTAGTATTATAAATTATTATTTACTTTGCATAATTTCAACTGTAGCCAAGATTTTACATAAAATATTATTTGTGTCTCTAGAACAGTACGTAGGCTAAGTGAATAGGCCGACAGTTGCAGTAGCGTAGCTAAGTAACACGCGTTGACTTTGGAAGTGAAACCTTTCAAACTTGTTTGAATATATCTAATTGTTACAACTATCACGTGATAAAACAATATACGTTCCAGTAATCAACGTAATGTCAGGTATTCGAGTATGTTTATCACCCTACATTTTAATTCTTTAGTAGCCATTAAATGACATTATACAAATACGAATTCCAAAATTAACAGAATCCATAACTTTAATTATTTAATACAAAAACAAAATATTCATATAGTAATTGGTACATGTAAGCTGTGACGTTTTGAACCTCCAAACCGGTATTCGACGTAACTCTCTTAGACCAGTTGGCAAGTTATCATATCGAAACTCTATAACTTCCCCTTCCCATCCATCATGTCTATCCATTACCTCGTCACTCTCTGGTCGAGTGTCTTTAAAGAATCTCAAGTACAAAGCCATCACTCACTGATTTGTTTAATGTTCGGCTTATTTTTTGGTAATTTATATAAAGGAATTCTTTAAGCCGTGGTTTTAACAAGTTTTACGAAGATTTATATTCTTTAATTGTTAAGAGATGATTTTCATTTGGTTATTGTTGAGTAAATTTTATAAAAATATTAGCCTTTCACTCTATATAAGAACAATTCACTAATGCTTTTTTATTTCTTGGCTATATAATTTTGTGTAGACTATAATTGCAAATTTAAGGTAAGCCGTATGAAAATGTTGAAGTACTTAAGTGTTATAAAATGATAAATACATTTCTAATAAACCTGTTTTCAAATTTTATTTTTTCATTTGTAATGATAAATTCCTAACGTGCCTAGCCTACAAACCCGTTTTTACTGCAGTCATGTATGTATTTCAAAAATACATTATGTAAGAATGTAATTACATGACAGTAATAAAAATGTATTGGTTCCATTACTTATTAACCGTTTGTAACAAATAAGATGTTAAAATGTGTGTCTTTTCATGAGCTATTTTAATGTCACTTAACAATTTTTCTGCTCTGGTCGGTTTTCATGCCATTTCTCTATAAGTATTAAAATGACTACCATTTCGAAAATAATAGCGATATTTATTTTTTATTTCAGCATCACATTAGTACAACAGAACAAATACTAAACAAGCAAACAGTTCTATTGATTAAATATATTTTATTTAACACATTACCCTGTAAGTGCTCAGTTGTATTGGAAGCTAAGTATAAAAATATTAGACATCCTGTATATTAGTATAGGTATAAGTATGATAATATAATGTTTATTATTCAAAACTAGACACAACAAATGAAATTATAAAATTAATTTTGATTGTCTCTATGACTTACTAATTTTTTTCGAACGCAAGATATCACGTACGATGAAGTGTAACTTTGAGATTAACCTGCTTTCTTTCGTTTTCCTAACCCATGTAAAAGAAGTACAATTATGAAATTAATGACCATTGAAATTAATGGCATATCAATATCACTTCGCAGTGATATTTAATTACTCTAATAAATATTATTCTAAACAATTTGTAAATACACGCACTAAAACTGAGAACATCTTTACTTTCAAAATAATGTTCAATTTATTTTAGTACTTTTATGGTTAGGCCTATATAAGTTATTATACGATCATCAATATTTTATATTATGTTATATTTTTTATATTTTCTGCCGACAAAATTACTTTGATCCTCATTATTTTAACCTGATCAGAATATATATGTGCACTGTTTTCACATAACACAACTTTATTTCCATTTTAAATTTTACCTTACTTATTAGAAAAGAATCACGAATTCAATTAGATTTTGAAAATCTCACTAAACATTCAGTGCGAGGAGACTACAGTTTTGGTTGTAAGATTACATTTCGGTGTTTTTACCCTGTTGTTATTATTTCATAAAAGATAATTCTTGAAATATTGTTGTATTTTAACAATTATTTTAGATATTACGAACATATGATGGCCTCGTGTACGAGAAGCAGCATGGAGAGGTAGAACAGAATTCTTTGAACAGGCTTTGGAGGGAATTATCCAATACGATAGTCCCAAAACCGATTTTTATCATTAATAATGGCATATTGCTATTGATTTTAACAAAGATATGTAGTCTATAGAGAATTAATAGAATTAGGTCGGCTTCTCATAAATAAAGACACTGTATTGATGTGATCGCCACTATAACAACGCTTAGTTTCGATATGTTTCATTATCACTAAACCAAGCGATTCAGCAATTCCGGAAATTCTTAGTTGGTTATTATCATATCTTGACAATAACTTATATTTTATACTATCCATCATAATTTTATATTTGATTAGCAATGTTCACTTAAATGGCTGAACAACGCCCAGACTGCCAAAGGAGATAACTTACAGGGATGATTGCATTAAGTATGGGACAGCCAAAGCCCTCCCTTCGTCATTTGTCATGTTGTCTGGGTAATGATGCCGTACATCCAAGGCTTTGGCAACTAACCAATAAAGTAAAGAGACAAAACTGCAAATCTTTTGTAGCAGAGGAATGTGTTCTTAAAATATTGAAATTCGTTTTATAGTATTCATAAATTAAAGTATATATTTATTTTTAATTAAAAATATGTATATGTAGGGGGCTAATATTAATTATTATTAATTAATTACTAATATTAGGCTTATTAAAAATTTGATTTTGATTGCAATATTAAAAAAGAAAAAGTACTTAGGGACAGGCATTCCGTGTAACTGAAGAATTGTGAAGCTTTGATATGAAAATTAGTAAATTTTAAGTTAATGTTTAATTTTACCATGTAAACTGAGGGCTAAGAAACCCTCTTTAAACACTTAAAATGGTTACTTATCACCAATGTCCTGTCAGGCAGGATGCGTACACAAAGGGAACCGCTCAGAAGGTTACTCATCCAAAGAACAGCCACGCTTGATGTTGCAGGTATTGTGTCATGACATCAAAATCCAAGGCCAATGGCAAATTTTTCTATGCTTCATGGAAGTTCTTTGGCTTTAAAAGGCAATATTATTCGTAGAGTATTTCATATAAATTTAAAGTCTTTGATAGGTTGTAATGAAGACGATCGCTGTGGTCTAGTCGGTGAGTAATAAAAAAGGCATACCTACATATAAGATAGTTTTTATAACTATTGAATTTTCAAAATTAATATGTAAATCTAGCAATATTTTTTTAACACATGATGATATAAGGATGTCCTTATCAAAGAAAATAAATTATACTTTAACGCTGAAAATATGTAAAGAGAAAAGGAGAACAAAACTAATAAGAATTTTTCGTTGGTAACGGCAATGAACCTGAATGATTATGGATTTCCATCTTTTCTAACATAAAATGTAAGCATCAGACATAAACATAGAACAATTCTACGAAACGTTGGAAATTTTATCATAGTAAACGTACAAAACAATTAAATGTATATCATTAAGAAGGCACATCATAAACAAATTATATTCTTTGTTACTAGGAATATGAAGATTTCTCTGCAAACTAACATAAAATAAATTATTAAGTTATAGTTTAGAAAAAATAAAAATATTACTCTTCGAGTAAATTAATTAGAGCTGAGATTAATCTTTATATTAATTTCAAAACATCTTTCAAAGGATGTTTTGTTGATTTTTTCCAGTCTATTTAACGCTGAAGGCTAAGTATTTCTGTACATTATATGTTTGATATTATCTATGTACAGACTAATTCACTGCACACTTAAGACTCAACGATAACAAATGAAATTTCTGAACACAGTCATCGACCAAAACCAAGATGAATATACAAACACAAAAAACTAAATTCTCTATTCCGAGATATGTTTATGAAATACGTCAGTATTTTAAAGTTTATGTATGTTCTTAAAGAAGGCTAAAGTAAATAAATATCAGTAGTTTACGACCCATCTCATATCGCTTTCAGTTGAGTAAAGGAATGAAAACTGCCTCCTCATGTATACAACTCTTCTGTCCGTTAGACTTCACGGGCAATAAGGTTGTAGTCTTTGATGTAGAAAGGAATGTTAGTTAACTCTTTAACTTACGTAATAATTAGTTAAAGTTCGTATGAAATTAGTTTTACATTTTATTTAATAAACATATGACTAATGTTATCACTAGTGAACTGTTTACTGCATTTAGCTTAATTTACAAATAAATTCAACAGGTTTAGAAGTTCTATTTCCTCACAAAGAAATTGTAACGAAGCTTCTAAATAATTTGTAAACAAAAACACCCTTATTGTGTAAGGACATCATAAATATAATAAAAATAAGGACATCATAAAGTAATGGTCAAAAATAAATATGCTAGAAGTTCATTAGTACCAATGTTTACTATGGATATTTGTATAAATGAAAATAAAGCCATTGCAAGTGAGGTACTATTAACTGAGCGATTGAAACGTTCATCAGATAAAAATGATTTCTTGGCAGAAGAATTTCCTTTTTATTATTAGAAAAACATTTAAATTTCTCAGTTATAAATTCATCATAAGAATTGTTTACCATTATTTGTAAAAATATGTTTTTCAAATTTCTTGTAACCCACACGTTTTCACTAAAACTTAAGGTTATTAAGATATTTATCTTTAAACTATGTAATATGGCCGCCAGCTTAAAAAGGATTAATTAAGAAAAACTAAATTTAAATGGTGTATGAAAACTATAAAAGTTACCATTCATGTATATTTTCATGTTTTATTTAAAATAACTTCAGATATATTCAACTTTTTGTAAAAATAACATATAGACAGACAGACGGATAACAGTGCGTGTTAGACTATTTTACAGATGCCAATTTTGGTTTGACCAAAGGAATGACCTCCACCTCCAGAAGTTTGGCTGGGTACTTACGGGACACCTTGCACATAGTTTATTTTGGGTCTCTATATTATGAGCCTCTATGCTAATTATTTAACGATTTTTTTTTAACGTTGCTTATCTATATAAATACAGTATATGTATAAAACCCAAATACCACTCGTGCCACTGACTCACTTGTCACTGTATTTAAAAAACTACAAAAACCCGTGATGCTGAGATTGTGTAACATTATTGATCTTTTATTTCGCAATAAAGGGTTCTCGATAAAAGGGGCTTTGAAAAATTCTCCTTAGTTCTGGAATTGCTGTCAATTTAGTACATACTTTTTGGAATGTCAAAAATAATGATGCCCTATTGTGCCTGAAGTGGCTGATAGAATTGACATTTTGATAAATTACTACAAATTTCAGTACTCTGTTTTAAACGATCTACAACTTTGTTTTCCCATGAATTTATGCTCCATCTCGCCTTTTGAAACCCTACTTAGAGTTATTTTTTTCAATTTGTGTGTGACTCAAAACGGTTTCTGTGCGCACTCTGAAAGTACTTATATTGTTTTATAGAAAAAAAACAAGTTTTTTCTGGGCTATAAAACTTTGGTATCTTGAAAAACAAACTAATTTCAATCCAATAATTTTTTGAGCATCATTTAAGTACAGGACTTCAAAGGCCATTAGTATTTATAGGACTTGGCAACACGGTAATAAATCTGATATTCCAGGTTTAATTACCCTACTTTGTGCTTTCAATGTTTTATTTATACATATTTGGCCCATAAAACGTTGCTATCTAGAAGAGAAACTTATATCAATAAGACAATTTCAAAATAAGTTTGAATACAGCCCTACTTCTACTCAAAGGACGTGACAAAATTTGCGAAAACCCCTACCTTTATGCCTTACTTCTTTACTATCCTGTCCTATATTTAGAGATTAACATAGTCTATGACGCTGAATTTAGGCCTGCAGTATCTACTTATAGTGTAGATGTAAAATAAGGCTATAGTAAAAAAATTAGCTAAATCGGTTCTCATTTTGAAATGTTTAAATTAATTTCCACGAGCTTCTTATTATGGTTGCGCTATTCTGTACGCTCGCAAAGTAGACATTTCTATATAGCATACAGAACTTTGCTATCTATGAAAGCAAAAAAAAAAAAAAAAAAAAAAAATGCACCACCCCAGAAGTACGGGCAGTTAGCTAGTATTTTATATAAACTTAGCAAAATAAATCAATAAGTCCTGTCAGAAGTTTAATTTGAAAAAATAACTAACGAAAGAATGTGTATTTATTTGGAATATGACAGTTGAGCTTCTTGTCGGACTGTCTAAACTGACCGATCTCTAAAAAGTCAACAATCTGTCAGAATTAATTTTTAGTCTTATTGTGATGTAATTCAGTAATTTCAATTCGACTACTAGAAATTATATTTCGTAAACAATACAATGATTTTGTAATATTTTTTTTAAGGATTCTAAATTTTGCTATAAATTCACAATGTGGTGTGTTACAGTGGGAATCTCAGTGTGGCTGACTGCGGCCTTCACATTTGAGCGATATATTGCCGTCTGCCACCCCCTGCGAGGGAGGGTCTTCTGTACGGAAGCTCGGGCCCGCCGCTTCATTCTCTGCATCTACATCCTCTGCTTACTTCTGACAAGCACCACACCTTTCGAGTGGAGTGTCGAGGTAGAAACATCAGAGCCTAATCACTGAAGTGTAGCTTTAAAGTTCGACAATACTTTTGTACATCATTAAACTGTATGAAGAGTTCCGCATTCTCGTGTGGTTCATTATAGAAATATACAAAAAAAACTTCTGCCATCTTAAAGTTATACACACACTAATCCATAGTTTAGTTAGGTAAATAGCTAAATTAGTAAGTCCCATGAAGATTTCAGTGTAGCCTATTTATAAACACACTAGATTTTCCTTTAATTAAAACATTTTAATCATACATATTTAACCTCAATAAGTGAATGTTCCTAATGATCAGGCCAACTTATTCTAGATTATATAACCTTATCTTGATATTTCAAGCTCATAATACTCCTCATCATACTAAACTTTACATTTTCATCTAAGATCGATTGAATATTTATTATATTTTATGCTACTTAAAACTTGGTTGATTAATCAATAATATTTATAGTAATAATCCATACCATCTTAAATTTTTTTAAATTTTTAAACAATGTCCACAGCTGTAGGTAAGTGTGAAAATACTTTAGTAGTTAAACATTCTAAAACAGTTTCTTAATTTTTAAACTAAACACAATTAAAGTAGTCTTAGAGCTTAGGCTTAAACGGCACGTGTCATAACTAGAATCTACATTTTCTGGTGACAACCGCGTCAAGGTACTATCTACAGTATTTACAAGATGCCCAGACGTTTCGCCCATACTGTGATGTGGCATCTTCAGTGGTTCCTCTGAGACTGAAATCAGCAAATGACCTTCCAGCTTTTATAACAGGTGGTGGGTCAATGACCGTAGGTCACGTGGGTCGTGCTTCCGCCCCTCTCTCCAGCATACCTGCCAACCAGTCCCCACCCCACCACCTGTTATAAAAGCTGGATGGTCATTTGCCGATGTCAGTCTCTGAGAAACCACTGAGGATGCCATATCACAGTATGGGCAAAACGCCTGGTCATCTTGTAAATACAGTATTGTAGATAGTACCTTCACGCAGTTGTCACCGGAAAATGTACATTTTAGTTACAATTAAAGTATAATTACAATTTTAACTATATTTCCAACAGTTTTAATTTAATCATCTGATTTCTCATAAACATTTTCATACTTCATAACATTGTTACTTTAAGGTATTTTCTAAGCGAATTGAAGGTCACGTACGAGTAGAATAAGCTTCCCTTAATTTGATAATGTTGTACCCCGCTGGACAATGGTGTGGCATTTTTATGCACTGTACAACTTTTTTAGGCTTGCTAATGATTAAGCGTTTTCTTTCATTGTTTCAATACAGTGTTCAGAAGGTACTAAAAAGCTAAGTTAGGTTAACAATATAATAACTCCCAGTTAACATGTTAATATTTCAAGTGCCCTCTAAATGAATTTGAGCCCCTAGGGTTAGGTTTTTGATAAACAAAAAGTAATTAATAAATATATATACTAGTTTTTTTTTTATAAATCAAGAATATATTTAAATTGTCCATGTAACTCACAAGTCAAAATCTTAATTTTTATTTTATAATGCAACCCTGCCGGATCACTCAAAAGACGAATACGTTTTTGAGTGATCCTTCAATATATTTCAATTTCTACTAGATTAATAATCCTCACATTAATAAAGCACCTGGTGTAAAGTTATATACGAGTGTTATGTAACAGGTGAAAGATGGTGTGGTGTGCAAGAAGATGACAGCACTGGGGTTGGACGCCAGGTATCGAGTGGTGTTCTACTGGGGATGGGCCACTCTGTTCGTGTTTGTGCCATTGATCGTCATTTCTATCTTCAACACATTCCTGATAGAAGCAGTCCATCGCAGCAAACGACAGCGAAGTGGTTTAACGCAGGTATTTTTCCTGTTTGTTGTGCATAAAATAATATTTTTGCAGTGTTTTAGTGTTTGATTATTTAGTTTTAAGTTAGCGTTTTTTATTTTATTTTAATAACTGTTAAGTTTTCATTATGATTGTATATCACCTAAGTAAATACGTCATCATGTTGTTGCTAACATAGGTCGTCTTATTATATTAACTAAAATAAAGTATTGTTGACCAACGGTTTTAACTAAAGTTTTAATTTATTAATAGGTCTATTGTTGGCATTTTAAAAAACAAAAGGTTTTGTTCCACTTTTAGTATTGAATTTCATTCTTGCTTTTATCTGAATTGTGTTCAGCTTTTAACAAATTATTGAACAATAATGCACTGTTTCCATACCGATAGTTCTTATTCCAAGAATCACATCATAATCCATTTTTAAATACTTGTGTACTTTAATCAACCCAAGAAAATATCCCAAGTTTATATATTTCATTTTCCATCCATTTGTTACAGCATTGAATGTTTAGGCTAAATAAAAATATCTCGATTTCCTATATTCACAATTATGAAGTTGGGAATTGTGAATTTGGTTGAAGATTTTTTTTATTCTTCTGACATTCTATATTAATATTTTTAGTGATAGTAATTGCTCTTGCTTTAAAGTTTATGACTCAATAATCAGTCTACAGTCTAACATATTGTGTAATTATAACATATTAGTGGCAAAATAAACAGGTATGCAATATATAAACGTGAGTCAGATTAAATGAAATACTTGTAATTTCAAAAAGTCAATTAAAAAGAGCAAGGATGTTGGTAGATTATTCAGATTTCATTTAGTGTTGTCTTTAGTTTTATATATTTTAAGCGTATAGATTAAGCCTATAGCTGACAGAAAGTTGTTTAATATACAGTATGATTGTCTGTTGTTACGTAGTAACTTTGGTGGTAAATGATATTTTTGGACCTGAAAAAAGACACCGACCATCCCACAATATTCTTTCCTTCTCAAATGCTTTTACTGTGTCTCAATTCGTAATTCGTCATATGTGGCCCATTTCTACCACCAAGAGTTGTACGTTGTTGTATGTTGTTCAAAGTCACTGTATGTGTAAAGTAGGTAAAACCTGTGACCAAGTGTGCAATGTATCACCACTTATTATGACCTTATGTAAATGGAAGGTATCAAAAGTAGCCTATAAAGTACGTAAAAGGACTATTTACAATTTTCACAAGTACATTGTTTCCAAATCAAACTAAGACTGAGCACTCACAGCCAATGCGTCTACTTTATATAGCAGAGGCAGCGCTTCCTGCTCACGTAGTCACTAAGAGTGGTCACGTAATCAAACTAAGACTGAGCACTCGCAGCCAATGCGTCTACTTTATATAGCAGAGGCAGCGCTTCCTGGTCACGTAATCACTAAGACTTACGTGTACGGGTGGTACTAACCCAAACGCCCACCCGTACACGTACGGTGGTACTATATTAATAAATAGTATAGTACCACCGTATTGACCCACCCTCCCACCCATACTCGTGCAGTGCGATTGACCCACCCTCCCACCCATACTCATACAGTGAGATTGACCCACTCACTCAACCACCCATACTCGTACAGTGAGATTGGGTATGTACTGTATGGGTGGGTCAATTTAACCACATACAGTGGTATTGACCCACCCGCCCACCCTTACACGTACAGTGGAATTGATCTTAGATTACACGCGACTGCTCAGTCTTAGTTTGATTATGGAGTCACGTAATCAAACTAAGACTGAGCACTCGCAGCCAATGCGTCTACTTTAAATAGCAGAGGCAGCGCTTCCTGGTCACGTAGTCACTAAGAGTGATCACGTAGTCACTAAGAGTTGTCACGTAATCACTGCCAGGTTCCTCAAAAAGTGATTTCTTCTCACACTTTTCAACGCAGGTTTTTACGTTATCTCTTTCTATCTTCTTTGTTGAAATTACGGCTTCTTTATATTGTAATTGAAAATTGAAAAAAAGGAAATTGGCTATGTATATTGTAAGAAGATTGGTTAAGGGGGAATCACATTAATTACTTTACAGGTATATATCAAGTGACAATTGTCTAATTGTTTGACGTAACGTTACAGCAAGTGGAGCCCAGAGACTGTGCTAACAGCAGCCGTCAACGTCAAGAGAACAAGATCACGTCCACGCTGATTGCTGTGGTCATTCTGTTCATTATCTGCCAGACTCCAGCAGCCGTCATGTTGGTAGTCTACATCTTCTACGACCCAGACAAGAACAGTGCGTCCGGGGCAGTCATGCTGGGACTGGGCAACATCTTCAACTTCCTGACCACTGTGAACGCCTCCAGCAACTTCCTCCTGTACTGTGTGATGAGCGATAAGTACCGCAGAACACTACTCCTCACGTTTTGTCCTTGCTTGACCTCCAGACATCAGCGGTCACACACGTTCACCAGCTACTACGCCAGCCACCACAACTCGTCGGTGCGCTTCCACTCACCCCAGACCCAAACGCTGACCAGCACGTAGCATCAGGAGGACTTCTAGTGTTAAGGCAACTCTTGTATATACTAGGATAGCTCTCTTTTTCCACTGTATATATACACAAAGTAATCCTCGAAACATTTGTATACTAAGCTTCAATCTGGGTAGTGAAGGTAGTATATGTCTTCAACAAGTCTTGAGAAAGAAGGATAACTTATGTCATATAGAAAAAATTTACTAATTAAAATACTAAGAAATGTTTCCATTTTATACGTCATCGGAAGGATGTGTTGACTGATATAATTGACATTCAAAAAAAATATCAACAATTATAACTTGCTGCAATTTATAGAAAATTTTACTTATATTTTGTTATTCACTTGAAGACCTTTTGAGATCGTGCATGGAGATATTGAGGTTATTATAATTTTTAGAAAAGTACAACGTATCAAACATAATTCTTATGTATACTAAACCTTTTTATCGTGACTATCCCCATATATCTTAACTGAGAAAAGGCGTTATTTATTTGAGATAAATTTGACTATTCTGAGTATGACTGTAAAGTTCTCGTAAATTTATCGTAACCAGCATTGCTATCATTTTAAAAGTACAACAGTTATCACTGACTCTCTCATTGTTAATTCATTCTAGGAAAGCTACAAAATCTGTTATGTTCACACGATAAATCGAAAAAAAAAAACAAACAAAGAGTAGCTTAAAATATGTTGAATTTTTTTTTTAATTCAATCTAAAACTTCTATTAGCAATTTATGTATATATGACATACATTGATCTTTTTGACACGTAAATAAATTATTAAATGAGCCCTGAAATATTTATGCCATCTTGAATTAATTTGGATCAACTTTGTTGTGGATGGTATATTACATTTGGTTGTGTACTAATCTTCATAAATCTTACCAACATGCAAACCTAAAATGCATTCAACAGGTTTGAACATTTTATACTGTACGCATTATAAAGTACGTGTACTTCATTATTCCAAATCAGATTCTCTGAGATCATTAATCGATGCATCGAAGTCATTATAATTTGTAAGCGTATGCGAAAGCTGTACACTTAAAAATAAACTATGTGCAAATAAACCAAGAATGTTTTACTTACAAAATAGCACAATAACATAAATAGACATTTCAAATAAACACAATAATTTAGAAGTCAAATAAATGTGTTGAAAGATGTTTTTTTCAACAAGTTATTCATAACCTCTCTAAACTGTATTATTGTTTAGTACCAAGCCATAGAATGTTGGCAGTAAGCATCAATACTGATGTAGTTATAAATAGTGTTGTGAGTGCTAACTAATCCTTCTTGGGGATTAAATTAATTGGTTTAGTTACACATGGAACTCAGATATTTAAACAAGTTACGGTACTTGGTTTGACCATAATAATTAAAGAAAACAAACAATACTTATACATACGGCAAAAAATTACATTTGTAACTGTTTACAAGGGGAGTATTATCGAAAACATATATTTTTACACTTATTCAAGTAATAGATCCGCTAAATTGAACATATGTTGCAGCAACTTTCATTAAACAAGCCAGTGGAGTTGAAAATCAATCGATTCAAATGAGTTATAGCAGCAATTACATTGATTACAGTTTGTAATAATACCAACACAGAAACAACAAATATCAGTATTGAGTTGACACGTAAGTTGTGTGTCACGTCTACCAACCGAACAACTGTTCAAACCATTGTGTGCTGAAACACATGTGTGTCATCAGCTGTCACTTCTAACCTGATCCACTGCCAAGAAAACTCTACTGCCAAAATAATTCCCCCTGTGTGACTCATTTTCAATTATTATTTCTGTATCCAACATTTTAGGTTAACACATTTTAGATACAGAGTAAGATCTCAAAAAAATTGTAAAATCCGTCTTTTATATCGATTTATAAATATCGTCTTTTTTAAATCAATTAAAAATACTATAAGTTTTATACTAAAAACCAAAAAATAATTCAATAATATAGGATGCATATTAACAAATATAATTTACAATTAAATAAATGAATAGAGTAACCTACGACATTATGAACTATTTATTTCTATAAAACGTAACATTACTACTTTAAGTAGTTTAGATATTTAATTCTTTGAAGTATGAATTTAAATTGTGTTAATAATTGTTTAAAAAATTATAAATTTGTTCTATAGTTCTACTTAAAAAATATCTTCACGTTCAAAGCAATATAAAATATTGTCCACCACATTTCATCCCTACATATATTTATATATTTCCCTTTAAAAATATAGCATTTATAAAACTATAATGATTTTAATGTACTGGTAGTTAACTAATTATTCCAATAGATAAAAAATATATTTGACCTACTCGTATTAAAAAAAGCAATAAACATTTAAAAAATAATATCTTCAGTAATATTTAGTTAATATTTCAACAAGTTAATTCATTTTGAATGTAAATTTCAAACTAATTTTAACCTGTAGCATATTTTATTAGGAATAATTACAATTAAGAAATTTTATTAAAACTAAAGAATCACTCAAATAAAATAGGTACGTGTTCAAATATAATATTGGAAACTTTAAGGCACGCATTATAACTAACAAATGTATAATCACAACCACAATATTAAATCAACGTATCTTTTCATCATTAAAAGTGCAACCATTAATAGTAACTTATGATGACCTAGCGTCCGATCAACGGTTACCATCGACGTGGACACTACTAGATACGTCTGGGGTGCCCATATTGGATGGTAGTCAGATTCAGGTGTTTTGTAGGGAAGAGAATACGTAAGCTGAAAATCAGACCAGCACTACGTGGTTCGTATTCCACGTAAAGCTGTAGCTCCCTTAGTTGCGCTAGCTATTAGGCTATAAATAAACGGCTCTTTCTGAGGAACATCTGAACTTACTTAGTAACAATGACCACACTCGTTCATCTACACTCATCACACTCATTCGCCCCTCATATTAACCCGTATCTTAATAATGAATATTTGCTTTGGATAAAAATAATCATAAAAACTTGCTTTAGATAAAACTGTAACATGTTTAATTTAGTACTAAGTAAATTATAATTAATTTAATATGTACTTTAGGAATTCTATGTCCCCTAAACACTTTATCCAACATTTTATTTTAATTGAAAAAATCTCGGAAGGTCCAACTAAACCTATTTGATGGATTTTGATCATTGTCCCTAAGCAACGTTAAAAATCAATGATGAAAATACCTCTGGCTTAGAAAGAAAAAAGAAACATGCAACATATAAAAGTACAAAATCATAGTAAGATGCTATGAAATGATAAGCAAGCAATCTCCCTGACTCTCAAGATTTGGATGCTTGTACATAGTACATATGTTAGTAGTAAAGTTAGTAGCTTTACCTCCGCCATATTTAATGTACATAGTCTATACTTTATTGTAAAGTGTGCCATATGATCTGCTTTATGTTGAATATGTAATGCTTATAGTAAGTTATTGTAAAATGTTATTGCCTGGATTGTTAATTATTTTAGTAATATTTAAAAATGTTAGTATGAACGCTATAAATGTGCAAATTATTGTTAAGATATTTATTTCTATGCACAGTTAACTTATGGTTACCATTAAATAGTTACCGATAACTACAAGAATATTTATAGTTTTTTTTAAACAATAAATACAAATATGTTAATAATACAAAATATAAGAAAAATAGTTCTTCAACGCTACATATAAAAATTAATTTTGTATATTAATTCTTTAGTTATTTATCTAAACGTTCGAGTGAGACCATGTTACTAAATGTGTTACCTAACAGATACGATTATTTACTATGGCATAATATATTTCACTAAAATTATTTTATTAATTTTTCTCTATTACATTTGATGATGAATGTCACAATTTTTTATACTTTCTATGTGAAGTTGCTTTTTAATTTTTAAATGTGGCAAGTGATGTATGAAAAATGGTTTATTAAAAAAAAGCTTGCGGAGAATTTTAACACTAAAGTTTATTAAAAAGTTAATGTACGTTGTATTTTAAAAACTACAAAAATTTGTAGTTATTCAAATATAGTTAAATTATATTTGAAGTAAACTCAAAATAGGTATATGAAGCTGCATTCTCTGCATGTGTTTTGATTCAACCTAAATAGAGTATTTGAAAGAACGCAAGCTTCTTAATAATAGATAGTTTTAAGTATTTTTGAGTTATGAAACCATTAATAGGGAAATAAATCAACCTGAAAAGGGAAATATATTATGTGATTAAGTCTTATTTCTAGATGCAATATTCCCTAGTCCCACCACTTTTCAAATATAATATTTACTAGTGTGGACAGAAAAATTTTCTATTCTGGCAAGTTTACAATATAGTATTTAGTGCTTAATATGATAAATTTAACTACAGTTCTGTGTTTTGCAAACACACGAAGCCTCCAAAATTAACGTACAGATTTCATACAAAAGGTTTACGATATCTCATACGAAATACAAAACTCCTTGATCAATAGAAATAATATTAGTTTTATGAAACGAAAAATTAGTACAATGGGTGGATGTATGACAAAAACGCCCTCTGTTAGTATTATAGCCATTTAACGTGTAATGTAAAGTAACTTTATTAAGTCCATCAAACAGCTAACTTGTGAAATGCTATTTTATAACAATGTAAACCAACATAACAATACATGTTATATCATGTGATGTCCTTGGCCTCCTTCTGCTCATGTGATCTAGTCAAGTACAATCTCCTGCGAGTATTCAGAAGAGAGGTTACAACATAATCTTTGCTAAGTATATTTATTTTTAAACGTTTTGTAAATCTTAACATAACAACAGATAGTATTAAAATGTTTTTCAAAATGTTTATCTATTTATTGCTTCCTGTAGTCCATTTTGTTTAGCTTTACTTTCAATGATCTTTCCACAGACTTTCGTATTCCATTGGAGCAACAATATTTTATCAAACGGAGGATAAATTTAATTATATGCTATCATAAACGAAAATTTGAATATCACTGAACTATACATCTCTATTAGATACACTAAGGAATACAAAAAACCAATTAAGTTATAAACAAAATTGTTTTCCTTCTTCCACATTGCTTTTTGGAGATACACCCCTACAGTATATACAGGATGGAAAACATTATGGAAACGCTTTCACAACTTTGTATGACTCCAATCTTGTACATGATCATGGTTAGAAAGAACACACTTTTTGACACTATTAGCGACATTTCATCTTTTCAGGGGAAAGACCCAAGAGGAGTTGAACGAAAATCTTCAACGTAAACCTAGGTCGAGTTTGGTATCAAATAAAAGGTATATTCAAGAGAAATTAATTGCCGCAAACCGGACTTCGAAAGGTTGAAATTAGAATTTCAAAGTGACTAATTTTAAGAAATTATTTCTCCCCTATTTAACGTTTTCAAGTAAGTTATTCTGATCAAATATTATACTTTGTGGGACACAGTCATTAAAAAAGTTATCAAATTATAAAAAAATAAATAATAAAGTTGTTGTAAAAGCGTTTCCATAACTTTTTCCCCACCATATATAGATTAATACTGGCATGAGGAATTATGTTAAATTAACAAAATGTATTTAAATATATAACATATAGCTGAAAGATAAAATAACGATTGTGTTATCACTCTTTAAAAAATATATATTTCATTACATACATTACAAGCAGTTGGGATGTATGTTGGATGAACCTCCCTCGCAGGGAATGGACACCGTTGAATCGGTTCCGAACTAGCGCGAGTAGTCCAAACTAGAAATTCAAATGGGAATAGACATTAGATCAGCTATGTTTTTGTGGGGAGTCTATCCCAACAATGGATCACATAGTTACAGAGTGCACCTTGCGCTCTTTCTTTTACGGAGGGATTGGTCAGCACACACAAGATCAGTGAAACAGGTCTTTGATGGCTTGATGAGTTAGATTTAGCTTTGTGACAGGAGATCAATTTATTATTTATATGATTAACTAACAATAAGGCTTTTGGATTTTGTTCAAAATATATATTATTGTTTTTTTAATGAATAAATAGTAGTTAACAAGAAACCATAGGCAATAAATTACAAACTGTCCCATAAGCCTGAGATTCTGTTAACTGTGTCATTTTAGAAATTAATTGTTATCAAGTAATTGTTACAGAGCGTTAACAGTTACATAATTCAATAAATTAAAATTTACATCTACAAAGTGTTTACTAACACATTTAAAGGCATTGTGTCATCGTATATCAAAGATGAATTATTTTGTGTTTATTAAAAATAAAAGACTATTGACAATGGACTACATGTAATAATTATTTATTTGTGTACACTTGCTTACATTCATACCTAATAGCCTGTGAAAGATGAAACAAACATACTCTATGTGCATTCTAAGAGAGAATTTAAAATATTCCCTCTTATGAGCTAAAGAACGTAGATAAGATATTTCCTGATATCTTAACTAGCCAAGCAAATCCTTTGTTACGATTTATAATAAGGATATGAGGGATTAGGGCACTGAAACTTGAAATAAGAGGCTCATTTTTAACAATGTGTGTATTCAACGTGAAATTAACTCGATTAAGAACTTTTAAGTGAATTTTATGATTGATCAGGTAAACATAGGTTCTTCTCTCTCGGTACTGTTCTTCATGACATTATTGGTAGTTTCAGCAAAGCCCCGAAGTGATGCTCCAGTGTTAAAAGTTAGGACAGTATATTTTTATAAATTATTGCAGTTAAAATATTAGAGTATGTCTTATTTTACCAGGTATAGCTAAAGCTAAAGAGCTATAGCTGGCTATACCTAACCTGTGTAATTAATCAGTGGCCAATTAAGTTCATGTCTTTACGGTATAACAAAGTTAGCATTTTTTTGCAACAAGGGTGTGTTACTCACTGCCTATTATGGTTGTTTCTATCCTCATCTTGCATATGCTGTCCCAATTTGGGGTTCAGAATGTCTTAATACCAAGTATTTATTCTGCCTCCAAAAAAAAGGTTATCCGCAAAGTTTTTGGTCTTGGAAAGCTGGAATCTTGTGTGGATACATTCCTTAACAACAACATTTTAACATTTCCTTCCATCTTCATTTTAGAGTCCTTGATGTTTTACATTAAAAAGAAATGTTGTTTTGAGTGTACAAGATCGGCTGCCTATAGTTTTCGTTGTCGTGCAGGTCTCCCTATTCCTAAATCACGTTATAAACATCATTTTTCCAGAAACACATTCATTACTCCTTTATCAAGTTGTTTAATGCCTTACCTAATCACCTCAAAGAAGTAAAGTCCGAAAGTAAATTTAGGAGGTCTGTAAAAGCATACTTGTCAAGTAAAGCTTACTACAGTGTTCATAGCTACTTAAATGATAAGCAGTAATGTAAATAGTTTAATTGGTTAGTTTTCTAAAACTAAGTATATAGTTTTTAAACTACAAGTTGTAATTATAATTTTATTGTATTGACCCATGCTAATGTTTACTTTAAGTCTAAAGGCAATAAAGGAATTTTTTATTTGATTTGATTCTATAAACTTAACATTGACTAAAACGAAAACAAGGTGTAATTCTAAAAAGTAAAAACAGTTAAAGATCGTCTTACCAGGTGAAGTTAAGGCTAAATAGCTCCATATAACAATTAATCTGGGGACCAACTTATGTGACTTGTGATTATGTGACTTCCAAACCACGGGAGCGGCGGGGCAAAAACCGTTAGTGGTGACATTGGTAATCGAACCGGGATTGTCTGAGTGACAAACCAACGTCTTAGCCCCTTAGCTATGGCCTCTCTAAATATCTCATTTTGTATCTTATATTGTATAGTATTATGTATTCAAACAATGCTAAAATATCTTTTTGATATTAATGAGATCTTGTAAAAAATACATTCAATGTCAACTAAAAACTAATTTAGAGCGAACAATACAATAGGCCTGCAGTAAAGATGTTACTAATAAAAACAAACTGTCTTTATTTTTAAAATTGAATTAGGTCTTGAATATTACTATTTTAAACCATTTTAATTAACTAATTTTACTATTTTAATTAACCATGACACAGTCCTTTTTATTAAATTTCTTAAATTTTTAATAGCAAATATTTGAAGTATTTTATGTTAGCTACTAAAACTAATTATATACGTATTATTGATAATTTATTGAAGATGTTGTGTAATAATTCCATTGTCGTCATAGAATAGTTAATTAATTTTCATTTTATAACAAGTTTTATTATGAAACTGTAGTTAAATTGAATAAAGGAATCAACTATTTATTCCTTCAATAAAAGTTTACAATAATCATACAACATATTACAACTTGTAGAATATTACGAAATTGTTTCCAATAAATCAAAATGTTCTGATATATTTTATGTTTTAACCTAAAAAGGCCCCAATTATTTTTAATGGCTTTATTTTCTAAACAGGTTTTGTACCTAGCTATTATTACAGAAACGCTGATCCCGTCAACTTCCACTCCCCCCCCCACCCACATTCCGGACAACATTTATCTACGCCACTATGCCACAGACCAGAGCCTCTATAAAGGGCTAGATTCGCACTGTCTACCCCCAGAGCTGTACCTGTCACAGTACAACTCAAATCAAATCAAATCAAATCAAGTTTATTTTGCCAAGACATTATAAAATGTATAGCAATCGTCAAAATGAAATTAAATATTCAAATTAATACATTCATACCACATCGAAACCTCATTCAAACATACATCATTTTCAGTCACACATTCATTCATGCCTAATTCCCACTTCCGGCGCCGGTTGTCAGTCATCTGATTATGTGGTCTCCCAGTTACATGCCATATACTCGTCAGCACTATAAAATGCATGAGACGCTAAAAAGCGTTTAAGACGAGTTTTTAACGCCTTGGGCGTTGGTGCATTTTTAATTGAGTCCGGTAATTTGTTGACAAAACGAACGCCCGCGTGTGAGGGCAAGCGTTCGTAGACTACCGTCCTGTGGCTTCCAGTTCGGTAGTCATCTCTGTGTCTGGTTTCGTGCGCGTGTATATCCCGCCCACTTACCATGGCACTTTTACATATGCAAAACATTGTTGTTTCCAATATGTAAAGACATGGCAGTGTCAATAGTTTCAAGTTTTTGAACACTTCTCTACAAGATTCTCTGAACTTTAACTGTGCAATTATACGAATCGCTTGTTTTTGCAATATAAACGCTCTGCTGAACTGATTATTTGTTGAAGCTCCCCACAGCACTACACCGTAGGTGAGATGAGGGTAGATCAAGCCGTAATACGCCGTCATCAGAACCTGAGTTGGGCAGAATTTGGCTAAAGTTCTCAAGACATAAATGCCTGAGGACAATTTTGAGTAAACATGGTCGATGTGATAATTCCAGGTCAACCCTCGATCCAGGTGTATTCCCAGGAATTTTGAACTAGCAGCCTCATTTAGTAGGGTATCCCCCAACCAAACTGTTGGCCTTTCAATGATATTTTGTGGTCGCAACGAAAAAGTTAATACATTACATTTGGAGGGGTTTACTTCGAGATTGAGACTATTGAAATGCTGAACGCAATTGTTTAAATCAACAAAGGATTGTTGTTCTAGGAGTGGTTTTACTTTGTTGTTGAACAAGAGGGTCGTGTCATCCGCATACTGTATGAGTCCCCCATGCAGTAGTGCTGACCCTATGTCGTTGACATAGATAAGAAAAAGAATTGGGCTGAGTATTGAACCCTGAGGGACTCCATATCTCAGCTCAATAGGTTCAGAGAATTTATCTGAAATTTGGACGACTTGGGATCGGCTGTGCATAAAAGAGTGAAGCCACTTGAGCGGCATGCCTCTGATGCCGTAAAATTCAAGTTTGTCAAGCAGCGTAGCGTGGTCAACACAGTCGAATGCTTTGGACAAGTCGAGAAATACACTTTGTGTGTACCTTCGACCTTCCAATCCCTCGACAACCTTTTCAACGAGACTCACGACTGCGTCGATTGTCGACTTTCCTTTTCTGAAACCGAATTGGTCATTAGAAAGAAGGTTGTGTTTATTTAAGAACTGAATAATTCTATTTAAAAATAGTTTTTCAAAGACTTTGCTGAACACTGGCAAAATAGAGACAACGCCTTAGACCACTCGTACATTTCAACACCGATTATTCTTTGACAAATATATAACAATAATAAATAAATTATAAAAAAATACATCAACACATTACCCACCTAAATAGCCTACAAAAATATTGAAAACGCATACAGGAAACTAAAAATTTACAAATACTAAACAGATAAATAGTACAAATAATAAAAAATTAAATAATAAAACTACAGAACAATAAAAAGTGCAGTATAAATAGCCAGGGCCTCGGAAACGTAAAAAAAAAACAATAATAATAATACCCAGCGTAGCCAATTCTGAAAGACTAAAAATAAAACAAAAAAATATAAAAACACAAAAAAATTATAATTTCATCTAAATCTATGGGAGAGGCAAGCAGAGTGGCTCCAAATGGGAAAGGAAATATATAAAAAAAGGTCATTAACACCGTACATATACTGGAACAGCTAGATCTATTCAATGGAGTTATGGAGTTTCCAATGATTTGAACATAATTAAATTAGTATTAATTGTTCTTCTACTTTAACTTTATATCGATTATGTTTATTTTACTTTCATATAAGAAATGTTAATATGTGTGGACAATGCGTTTCCATAAAATGTAGATTAGCTCTCAGGCATTTTTCTAAGACCTAAATAATAAGGAAAATTATCCTTGTTAATTATCAAACCAATACCACGAATTACCACATAGTAGTTAATTAACACAGTGATCGATTGTTTTGTAAACATGTTATTTGCTGTTGTCCAATTATTGGATTTTAGTATTTGTGTTTCATCGTTTATTTGCATAAGACATCGAAAATTTTCCAAATTTGTTTTTCAATTCACATATTGTACATATCAGTTGATGCATTTCTATATAACCACAACTTATAATGACAATTTTAGAAAATATGTCATGCTGTAGATTAACTCTATTAGAGACTAAGAGCTAACTAACCTTGGGAACTGTCTTCTATTATTACAACCAGTAATAGATAATAGACAGTGGTAAAATACCTTCCTATTCAGAAACCACTTTCTCGGTGTAGCTCCTATATACAAGTATAGTTACCGACAAAGGATCCTGGCTCTTAGAGATAGTTAACCTAACTTCTTGCTTTGACTCATTAGAGTATTAACATTCATAAAATGTTAAAGGGACGATAAGTTTGGTATATTGGTCAAACTACCTTAAAGTTCTCCCCTAATGACAGATTTAACCCAGGTGTTTGACAAAGGGTGAAGTTGAAACTGTAAATTTAATACAAATATGTATTACTAATTTTACTGAATAGTAATCAATTTATATACTATACCACCGAAGAACTTACATGCACAATATAAATTAAGAATATAAAACTTTATTGATTGTAATTCTATGGTAAACTATTGGGGGTTTGATAACTAACTAAAAACTATTCTATGAGTACGTAATTTAATGATTTTTCAATGCTCTATTATTTGTAAAGAAATGTGTGATTGTAAATAATATTAAAATGGAATAAACAACTTAAAAATGTTGTGTAAATCAGTCCTATAATAGCCAAATTTTAGCCTTGAAACTGTTTAAAATACTGCGTACATGTCGCCACTAGGGAAACACCTCCACCATCAGGAAACACCTCCCACCAGTAGGGTTACACCTCCCACCACTAGGGGGACACCTTCCACCACTAGGGAATACACCTCCCACCACTAGGGAGACACCTCCCACCAGTAGGGTTACACCTACCACCACTAGGGAAGACACCTCCCACCACTAGGGGAGACACCTTCCACCACTAGGGAATACACCTCCCACCACTAGGGAGACACCTCCCACCACTAGGGATACACCTCCCACCACTAGGGAGACACCTCCTACCACTAGGGAGACACCTCCCACCACTAGGGAGACACTTCCCACCACTAGGGAGACACCTCCCACCAGTAGGGTTACACCTCCCACCACTAGGGAGACACCTCCCACCACTAGGGAGACATATCCAACCACAGGGAGACACCTCTCTTTTTCTTATTATGAGTTCTAAGGGTCGTTAAAATTGCTGTATTGCTACTATACTGTAATACAAAATATTAGCATTTTAAATAACTCTTTATTGTAGTCCCGCTGTTCATAATTATTATTATACATTACTTAAATTCCAATCGTATTAATATATGGTTGACTACGAGGGATGAATGAGCGTAATGAATGTATACGAGCAAGTTTAGTCATTGTTACTAACTAAAGCCAACTGTTCCTGAGAAAGAAGTATTTATTAATAGCCCAATTGCCAGGGTGAGGTAACTGCAGCTGTACGTGGAATCCGAACCACGTAGTATTGGTCTGATTTTCTTCTATTTGATAATCTTTGTACTCACTTCTCTTCCCAACACAACATCCGGACTCTGACAACAACCCAACATGGACACCCAAGAGTTATCTAGTATTGTCCATGCTGATTGCAGCCACTGAACGAGTACCATATATGGAGACCGATCATAGAACATATCGCCTAGAATATCCATAACACCTTGTCCCCAAGTAGCCGGGTTACAACACTGCACCACTAGTGCCCTCAATTACGTAACACATTGTATTATTTGATTATAAGATGGCAAATGTAAAGAGAGTGCTACCATATATGATAAAAACATGAAAAAGTACACCTTATGAAAGTAGCAACGAAGAAATGTAACCTTCGAAAAAAACGATATATCTGATCCCCGATATATCGTTATTGAGATTTTGTTACCCATATTTAACCTGACCTATATCAGAGTTTGATAAGGTTTAATGGTGAGAAACTAACGACGGAAATAGTAGTCGTTTTCCAGTTCCACAAAAAAATAATTTTATGTTTAAGAAAATCAGTAGGCCTACTTTTTCTAATAAAATTGGAAGTATCATTAAAATCACCTTACGGTTGTTTTTAAATTTTAAATACTGTAAATTTGCGTCTTATTTTTATGTATTATTTAATTTATGTTCTTACTTTATAGAGATGAGTAGTATTTTTAATATTACTTATCACTTAATTGTAATCCCAATTTAAAAATCAATTTAT
Source organism: Stictocephala bisonia (assembly GCA_035578905.1). Taxonomy (NCBI): domain Eukaryota; kingdom Metazoa; phylum Arthropoda; class Insecta; order Hemiptera; family Membracidae; genus Stictocephala; species Stictocephala bisonia. The sequence continues at coordinate 930,660 of JAQJVL010000268.1, forward strand.
AGTTGTTTTGGGTTTGTTTGAGTGGTTCTCGTCGGTAGAGTGGAGAATTGTGTTAATAATGCTGTATAAGTGGTTACATAACCTTAAAATATTTACTTATCCGTCATAACTACCTAAATATACATATATTTAGGTAGTTATGATGGATGTGTAAAGAAACATTTAATAACAGATAAGTAAACATTCAAGGTTTCATTACCAATTAAAATGTTTAATTTTCCTATTCCTTATTATTCATACTTAGAGGTTTTTGCAAAAAATTATCGTCAATGTGATGGTAAGAAAAACTTTTTCTGTTAATAACATTCGTATATAATACCACTAACTACAAACACAAACATGTTTTCTTGATTATAACTCGTGGTGCCGTGTTTTACGTCAGAGAATCTACTGGAGGCCTAGTCGTTACTGAGAACAATCTAGTCGTTGGCAAACGCCCGTGTTTACACTACAACGATACGACTTTGTACGACTAATTTTACACTTTCGTCTTCTCATTTTGGAGTTGTCAAACATCTGGCAAGTTATTTACAAACAGTGTGGCTTTCCTAACAGCTCTGCGTTAGCCACAAGACTACACTGTTTACCGAACGAGAGCAATTGTTGATTATGAAGTTAGTCTTTTGTTTCATTTTCAGCGATTGTAACTCGTAGTTATTTCTCGTTTTTTTCAGTGATTGTTGTGATTGTCTATAATAATAAGGTTTATTGTATAAAACCTCAAATTGAGGTATAACTATATTTAATTTATAAATAAATTAGAGTTGGATTATAAGTTACTGGTTATTTTTGTATAAACATACCTCTAATTTAGTTTTTTAACCTGTTCCATTTATATATTTCGTATTTGATAATTCAATTTACTACGTAATTTAAAACCATAAGTTTATTATTTAGTTTTATAAAATATATAACTTCTTCAAATAATTTAATAAATGTGACGTAAATATTACACCAACATCGTCAGCATGTAAAAATATTTAATATTATGGAGTTTATATTTTCAGGTGTGTCATTAATATGAAGTAAGAAAAAGTAAAAAAGCAGACAATATTTAGTGCAGACTAAGTCTTAAATTTACCTTGTTCATATTTAGCAATATTTACGAAAACATTATTTACGTATTATTTTTACGTAATTTATTATATTGTTTTTTAGATTTTAAATTATTGTAAACGTCATTATAACGTAAATTATAATTGGTAGATTTTAAATTATGATGTACTTTTTATTGACTAAGCTATAACTATTAGGATCTCAAAATAGAACTTTTCACTTTAAAAGGACATCCACCAACCTGCCCATACTGTACTGTGGTATTGAAGAGCTTAGAATTGTTCATCACTAGCCTTTTCTTTTCTAAGCAGCATATTTGTTCTTTAGATAAAATCAATTCAATAATTTATTAAACCCTTGTGAAAATGTAGTGTAAATTGTCTTATACCAATGATTAAACGTATGTAATTAGAATAAACGGTGATATTTCTTGATATTTAATGCTAAACAATTATTGAAATCATTAGTTTTTAAAACACCTCGTTACTAACAGCTATTTGAAGTATCTGTCGAAGTCACTTCAAACTAACTCCTAGAATCGCCCTCTACGTGTACTATCACACCGTACTCATTTGGTGGGTGGGTCATCACATTATATATATATCTGGGTGAGGATTAAAAAATATCACACACGTGTCAAAAAATTAACAAAATAATTAGTATTATTGGTAAGCCAACCAGTTATTTCTAACACCGTTCACATATCAACTTTTTATATATATAATACTAATTATTTTGTTAATTTTTTTGACTTGTGTGTGATATTTTTGAATACCCACCCACCCATATATATATATATATATATATATATATATATATATATATATATATATATATATATATATATAAATATTATATATATTATATATATATACAATGTGATGACCTACCCACCCACCAAATAAGTACTGTATGATAGTAAACGTAAAGGGCGATACTAGGAGTTAGTTTAATATATAGTACACGTAAAGGCATCGCGTCTAATATATATATTAGATCTAATGCCTTTAATTTACAAAGCTGACAAAGGGAAGGAGATAATTGTTGTTCCTATAAAAGTAAATGTAATAGAAATAACTTATTTCAAATGTAAATGTACTACATCATATATGTGCAGAACAAGTGCGGGGGGAGGGGGTGTAGATATTTTTTGGGCTTATAAACACAAATTTGATGTATGCTGTACATCTCATATGTATAAACTTCCTTTTTCTTACAGAGGAATCGGTAATACATTTAAAATTTTAATATGGCTTTATTTTAGATGTGTTACTAATTTACGTATAATCAATGTTCAATGTTATATATAAATTGGTTAAAAAAGCTGTAATCATTGTGAAATCAAAAATATTTGTCTGTCATTTATAGACATTTTAATAAAACGGACTCGTATACAGCTTGGATGACGATTGAGAAAGTTTGTGACGAGACAAATACTAATTCATGATTAAACGTTTTATGAACAAAAACTACTGGACTTGGTACTGGAGTTTCTAATACTGAACCAAAGCAAGTGCATTTACATAATGTAATTCATATTTTACCTATAAAGTATGGCACCGTATTAAGGGTGTTTGGTCAAAACTTATTTTTGAATTTTCGTTAGTTCGAAAGTGCTAATCTTCTTATATGTAATAAATGTATCGAGGGATGAATAAAAAAAATATATTTATGGAGATGGCTACCTTAATTGGTTGATTTTGCCTTTAGGCAGAAACTCAATATGGCACCGTGCGATACATTTCATTAAACACTTTGAAAATATATAAAGTATAAACTAGTATAAAGTAAAACTTGAAAAATGTATTTATTTATGTGTAACTAATTATTTTTCTATAAATGACTTATGTACAAATGCGTTTTTGAAATTTATACAGTTATCTTTGGCTGAAATATTGGATTAATTATATATAAATAACTAGCTGTACCCGCCCGCTTCGCCGGTCATAATATTGAGTTTTGATTGTATCATTGAAATGTGCAGCAACCTTTCAGTTTACACAGTATCCAATTTACAACAGCAGATGTTTTGTGTAGTTTACTACTGTACTCAATTATTTTTAATTTTGAAAGTTTTGCCTACCACAATTTTATTCTATTTGTTTTAATTTAACAGCTGTTAATCAAATAAATCAATCAATTAATATAGCTTCACAAGAAATCAAAACATAAAAATATAAACAGCTTAAAAAATTAACACACGGTTTAATTTAATTTTGACATATTTAAAACCCACAGCTGATATTATTTTTATATTTGACTTATTATACCTTCATGCATCCTGCTATTTGATTAACATCGAAACTTTAGAAGTCCAAGGGACGGAGCCCTGAGGGATTAAAGAAACGGGAATAGGACAGAAACCTTCCCTGGGGTATATAGAACAACTTCCCCAAGTTTCATGGCGATCGGCTGGACGGTTTGGTAGCGCATAAAGGATAGACAAACAAACATACATCGGATTTTATAGATATAGATTTATTCCTAGAGTTATGTACATTTATAAATTGCGGACCGACTCGACGGGAACATTGAGAGAGGAATAAGGAAGGAGAAACGTTATGTGTGTACAAGAGGTTTATTTGCTACTCCTAGCGACAGGTATGTGAAATCTATAACTAAATTCCTTGGAGCGCTAACAGGGCTCCAGGACGAACACTCGTAAAGCAGCTTGTTGTTGTTAGGTTAGCCTTTCCCGAAATGTTTCATAAGTTTTTGTCGAATGTAGCCGATATCTTGTTCTAAATAATTATAAAATTTAAATATTCCTAGAGTAGTTTTTACTATAATCGTTCATATTTTATTTTATATTTTACTTACAAGTATTGTTCCCAAGAGAGTGCAGGGAAGTACATAAATTATCAGAAAACTAATGTTATTGGAATGTAACTGGTTGCTGTTGGACGGTTACTATGATCGATATTGAAAACCCATCCGTCTTGATAAGTAATACAATACTGTAACATTCCCAATAAATGGTAACGTTGATTTTCCCTCAACAGCAATTCTCATTAATAATAAGATACGAGATAACTGAGATAAAGTTAATATTGGTAAATTATTGTATATTATTTTTTAGTTAATAATCTTAAATTGTAACAATAAATCAATCTTTTTACAATTTTATCTATAAATTATACGTATATATTTTGTTGTGTGATGGTAACAACATTACTTTGTAGAAATGTTTAATTTATTGTTACTGTTAACAAGGTAGTGAAGAATGTAACAAGCTGTTTCTGTTTTGGAAAAAATCTGAACAGCTGAATAACACTTTTAACATTCTTTATGCGTTGATTAATCCACTTCAACATAGCTACGTGTGGAAAATATGTTTTTAATCTTTAAATTGAATACGATATTGTTGTTATTTACTAATATAGTTAATTTTCTTAGATGAAAAATATGAAATATTATAATAATAAAGCTCTGAAATAATAGCTCAAATCATTTGATAAAATTAAAGGTCACTTTGTATTCAGGAGTTCATTTTCTTACCTAATAATAACGCTCCCCTTTAGAGGAAGAAATACTTTCAGCTTTCTTTTGAAAAAAAAACCTTAAATCACAAGTCGCTAAAAGAAATTAATTGAAAGCTTTTTGCCAACAATTTATATTTGCTGGTAATACACCATATGTAGTTTAACACATTATAATTTGTTGGCAAATATAAATGTTAAATACAAACTAACAAATATTTACTTAATTTTATCTTTTTAATACATAATTTCGTACTACAACATAGTCTGTACGGATTTATAACAAGCCTATTCCATATTGTATAGAAGTGACAATTATCAATGTTTGTTTGGCTCGGTGACAGAAATAATTTATTTTATCACACATATAATTATTTCTGTATGGATTTGTGTGTAATCAGGCAAGTACGGATTGTTTCGACCAAGTTGCAGTATTGCTACATCTGCACGCCCCCACCAAGACTACATCACTGTAAATGTAGGTGGCAAACAGTGGTTGATTGGTTCTCCTACGTTAGACCCACCCACCCACCAATTACCCTCCCATCCATCCATACATGTACAGTATGCTAATCGCCCACCTGCCCACACATGATTTTTCGGTACATCGTGGAATTAACGTGTCTTTCAATGAGTTTGGAATTAATTGATGTAGATTTCAATATCAATTGTACTTCAATTGCAAATCAACTTTATTTTGCTTTACTATTATTTAGCTTTGGATATAAATTACATTTAAACTGCAACGAACTTTCAATTCTGACATGATAAATCAACTAAACTTATTACAATGAATCATCCTGCAGTACTTGCCTGCTATTAAGTATAGAATATTAAAGACGTAAATCAACACAAATTTCATTTGTTTTATTACTACTTTAGACAAAATACGAATTTATAAATATTTTTCCTGTCGGAAACAATTTGCCTACAGTTCATGACTCTGTACGCAACAAAAATTTAAGCTCCGCGTAGGCTTACGACCCGATTCAAGTTGAAACATAAACAGCTTCGAGGGTGGGTTTGGTATTTACTCCATAGAGACGATGTCAAGGTTCTATTAAGGTGACAGTAGTTAGACTTACGACCCGATTCAAGATGAAACGTAAACAGCTTCGAGAGTGAGTTTGGTATTTACTCCATAGAGACGATGTCAAGGTTCTATTAAGGTGACAGTTAGTTAGACTTACGACCCCATTCAATATGGAATGTAAACAGCTTCGAGGGTTAGTTTGGTATTTACTCCATAGGGACGATGTCAATGTTCTATTAAGGTGACACTAGTTAGACTTACGATCCCATTCAAGATGAAATGTAAACAGCTTTGAGGGTGAGTTTAGTATTTACTCCATAGAGACGATGTCAATGTTCATCTGTTAAGGTGATAGTAGTTAGACTTACGATCCCATTCAAGATGGAATGTAAAATACTTCGAGGGTGAATTTGGTATTTACTCCATAGAGGCCATGTCAATGTTCATCTGTCAAGGTGACAGTAGTTAGACTTACGACCCCATTCAAGATGGAATGTAAACATCTTCGAGGGTGAGTTTGGTATTTACTCCATAGAGACGATGTCAATGTTCATCTGTTAAGGTGATAGTAGTTAAACTTACGATCCCATTCAAGATGGAATGTAAACATCTTCGAGGGTGAGTTTGGTATTTACTCCATAGAGACGATGTCAATGTTCATCTGTTAAGGTGATAGTAGTTAGACTTATGACCCCATTCAAGATGGAATGTAAAAACTTCCAGGGTGAATTTGGTATTTACTCCATAGAGGCCATGTCAATGTTCATATGTTAAGGTGACAGTAGTTAGACTTACGACCCTATTCAAGATGGAATGTAAACATCTTCGAGGGTGAGTTTGGTATTCACTCCATAGAGACGATGTCAATGTTCATCTGTTAAGGTGACAGTAGTTAGACTTACGACCCCATTCAATATGGAATGTAAACAACTTTGACGGTGAGTTTTGTATTTACTCCATAGAGACGATGTCAATGTTCATCTGTTAAGGTGACAGTAGTTAGACTTACGACCCCATTCAATATGGAATGTAAACAGCTTTGACGGTGGGTTTTGTATTTACTCCATAGAGACGATGTCAATGTTCATCTGTTAAGGTGATAGTAGTTAGACTTACGACCCCATTCAATATGGAATTAAACAGCTTTGACGGTGAGTTTTGTATTTACTCCATAGAGACGATGTCAAGGTTCATCTGTTAAGGTAACAGTAGTTAGACTTACGACCCCATTCAAGATGGAATGTAAACAGCTTTGACGGTGAGTTTTGTATTCACTCCATAGAGACGATGTCAATGTTCATCTGTTAAGGTGACAGTAGTTAGACTTACGACCCCATTCAATATGGAATGTAAACAGCTTTGATGGTGAGTATTGTATTTACTCCATAGAGACGATGTCAAGGTTCATCTGATAAGGTGACAGTAGTTTGACTTACGACCCCATTCAATATGGAATGTAAACAGCTTTGACGGTGAGTTTTGTAATTACTCCATAGAGACGATGTCAAGGTTCATCTGTTAAGGTGACAGTAGTTAGACTTACGACCCCATTCAATATGAAACGTAATAGCTTCGAGGATGAGCTTTGTATTTACTCCATAGAGACGATGTCAATGTTCATCTGTTAAGGTGACAGTAGTTAGACTTACGACCCCATTCCAGATGGAATGTAAACAGCTTCGAGAGTGAGCTTTGTATTTACTCCATAGAGACGATGTCATTGTTCATCTGTTAAGGTGACAGTAGTTTGAATTACGACCCCATTCAATATGAAATGTAATCAGCTTCGAGAGTGAGCTTTGTATTTACTCCATAGAGACGATGTCAATGTTCATCTCTTAAGGTGACAGTAGTTAGACTTACGACGCCATTCTAAATGGAATGGGTGAGTTCATAGCTTCCAGGGTGAGTTTTGTATTTACTCCATAGAGACGATGTCAAGGTTCATCTGTTAAGGTGACTGTAGTTAGACTTACGATCCCATTCAATATGGAATGTAAACAACTTCGTTTGATAAAGTGGCAGAAGTCAGACTTTACATTACACTCAGGATGGAATGTAAACAGATTCGAGTTTGGGTTTGGTATTAATCTCCATCGAGCCGATGCCAAAGCCCATCTCTTAAGGTAACAGTAGTTATAGAGTCCAGATTGAAATAGGCCTACATCAACTGAAGTGTAATATTTAGCCTCAGTAGGCAATTAATGATAAATGAGATTACTGATAATTAACTTTGCCGATAACTATACAAGCGTACTTATGATTTTTAAATATCATATTCTATCTTACTGACTCAGTTACTCCATTGATTCTAGATGAATAAGAACTGTGAAACCATATAAAATGATCGCATTTATTCTAAAAATTCGTTCATTGTACTGTACCCACCCAGCCTATGCGAATGATTTCCTCAGAATCGTCGTCCAAAGTTTGGATTCAAATTCATAGGTCTCTATACCCTATTAAAACGACCTCTTCTACCAGCCATGTCTTTTGAATCCATCCACTTAACCTTAAGAGAAAACTTGTTTCTATCCAACCATCTACCTAGGATAGAGACGATCTCTTAGAACCAAGACCATTAATTAAATAAGTTTGGCTTTGGAAAAGTGTATAATTCCCATGTGTATGGTTGGGTGGACTGTTTGATATGACCGTTACACTTAACTATATGGTACAATTATATAGCCATTAGACATTGTGTATTCCTAATTTTGAAATAACAACTATTTCTAAACAAACTACTACCTAGCATTTTGGAAGCTGCAATACTTTTATATTGTGAAGAAAGTAAAAAAAGTTCATATTATTTGACCTATTGTGTTATGAAATATATTTGTCTGGTAATTCTATTTCCATGCTTATATTAACAAATAATGTTTATGCATTATTTTGTACAGGAAATGCATAAACAACACGTTTCATGACCTGGAATGTTTATTGTTGTGAATAACTACTGAAATCTTAACAATTTCTTGTAAGGACATGTGCTTAGTTATTTTTATTTTACTAGTTAGATATTTGGTAATTTTTGCTACATTATCAGTGCCTACTTAGGGTTGATTTATCCTGAATATTAATACAGAAAAGTTAAAAGTAAAACGGCTTACAATCTGTAATTTTCGTGCAATAGAATTGTAGCTGACAGCCTATTAGTTAGACAAGTAATTTTGGATGCACTTATTAACAATGCTTTTACCTCCATGGAAAATGTCAGTTGAATGGTCCTTATTGCTTTCTTAATATGTAAGGCTTTTCCCTGTAAGTGTCCGTGTCAGTAATGGCCGATGTATCGATATAGCTTGACATGTAAGGGTACAATATTGTAACCTCTCTCATACATTTAAATCATTCCAAAGCTACTATATATATTTTCCTATAGATCAATATATTACACTTGATTTGAATTGATTGTTTGATTATAATTAAGAGGTTGAATTAAAAGTCTTATAAAAAGGTTAATAAAAATGGCTAAGCCATACGATGAGGAACACGAAACGGACAAGGTCACATACACATAACAGAAAACCATAAAGTGGCTATCCTCGAGATGATCGCTAATTTGAACTGTTTAGTTAAAAGGTATTTTTCCTATCAATGGACATGTTAGCACCTTATAAATTCATCCAAGTTTAGCCTTACATTTTTATGAATTAGTTGCATTTTTTTAATCTTAACGATTTTTATAAAGCTTTAAATATGATAATGGCAAAACATATTTATTATTTGTAAAGTCTTTTAAAGTATAGTTCATTAATTTTACACCACTTACCCAAATACTGAGTAACTCTCATTAAGTATTATGTTTTCTTATTAGCAACAGTGATCCATAAGTTTTATTTATACCAATCCACTAACTTATAAAAGAGTGTAAGAAATAGCTTAAATTGTAAGTAAAGAAAATACCACCAATCGAAAGTTTCTCAATTAACTGCTGAAAGCAACAAGAAAAGTTTGGTAATTGGTTTTAAAGCCCAAGTATTTGTGAAGCTTTTAACAGTGGGCGTGATTCTTTTGGTAGTTTTTTGCCAACACGCTATGCTTCATTGGTCTAATACATTTTACAATTACGTTTCGACATTTTATAGCAGTTTCCGTGTATCAAAACAACTGTAATAATTAAACTTTATTAACACCTGAAAGTTTGTTTTTTAAATGTTTGAATATAATAAAACTATTAAAAATAATGTCATTATATGTAAACCTTGTTGCTCTCAGGAATACAATTACATTTTGTAAATTACACTTGAACATTTTCTGTGAGATAAGCCATGAAATGAAATAAAGTGTATTCCCATTGTTAGTAACGTAAACAACAGTAATAAATCAGGTGAATATACTAAATAAATCAATTAATATTTTGTAATATTTTTCAAAATTAACTGGCTATTATAATTTAAATTTATAGTAGCCTAATACATAATAAAAAAATTTAAATTAAAAAACGATCGATTAAAGAATATTAACATACACGGGCAAACTTGAATTGAGTTGTGGTTATATTTTATCGGTTTTTTGAGAGAACGGGATTGAGAAAATGAAAATTTGTTTTATTGTAAAAAAAGTATAATGAGAAAAAGGAAAAATACTAAAAAATATTTGGTAGATATAATGTTAACTAACGAAAATGTTCAAAATATGCCAAGTTATGTATTTACAGGTGTAAATATAACGAATAGAGGTCAGGGAATTCAAGAAATTAGCTCCATACGTAGTCCGAAAACAATTGTATCTTTATCTTTAATGCCTATCATATTGACCACTTAGATACTCGTCTCTTGAATACAGAAATGGAATGACAAACAAATATATTAGCATTTCTGTATAGTTGACATCACATGTGATAAGGCTGTGTTACAGAATAAGATTTAACAGATTTGTGCTTCCACACCTACTTGTGCGTAGCGAGTATCGAGTTCATCTCAACACTATAATTCCAAACAAATAACTAGAATTTGTTACTAGTTCCAGGAACACAAGTAATGTAAATAAAAATATCCTACATTTAATGTATATTACATAAATATAAGACGTTTAGTTGTATGAATGTGTAGCATTGTTGATGGGCAAAATGTCTTTTTCCATAAAAGTGCTACCTATGAAAGTACAGGATAAGACTGATCATAAAAACCAATTAAATATTAACGCACTATTGACAAATTCAAGAAATGTAGAAACTTTAAACATTTTTATTTCAATAATTTATATTTTTGTTTCTAGAGAAACATGTACTCTTGTTTTTAACTACTAAATGATTCCCCATTATGCATTTTTATGGCGGGTGTGTCAACGGAAACTTGTTTATGGATCGTTACATCATCTTAGTTACAAACACGCGAGCTGTCTTACGTAAAGCTAATACATTTCAATAAAGTAGTGCAATACATTTTACATTTACAGTATTTTTATGGAGTTTGTACACAAACTGCACGGTGGATAGAAAATACATACAATGTTTAAAGCATGCTTTAAATCTAAATAAAAAAATATGTTTAATCCTTGTAAATGGTTTTAAAACTTCTTTTCGTAATGGAGATCCTTGAAATACGTTTTAATAGAGGTAAGGTATAATATTGAATGTTATGCATTAACACGATATTACCAAAAACCCAATAACAGGATATAGATTAAAAACTGTTAATGAAGACTAAATGATTATTGTTATGAGCAATAACCTTGTAAATATTTAGAACTACCAAAATACGAAGTATCCATTTTTTTACTGGAAAAATTGTAACAGTAATAAAAGCTAAGAATTAGTTTCTAATGAATGTGTACACATTTCAATATGATACAATATATGTTGAATATATATTATAATCTAGGCTATATTATAATATATATAATATATATTATAAAAATAATATTTATAAAATAAATAATAAAAAATAAATATTTAATTTTAACAGATATATTATTCATATCTAATGAAAATAAATGTATAGATAGATAGATAAGCATTTTTATTCACACAAAAAACAATAATTACAATATAAAGATCATATAACAACGGTGGAAATAGTTCCCCTCATGGGCACATGCCTGTGGGAGGAGAACGGGCCACTACCAGCCAGATGTAAAATAAAATGAAAATGTTACTATTATGTAAACAAATAAAAAACAAATACGTACATAAATAATTTTATGTTTCATAATAATTATTACTAAAATTACAAAATTACAAAGAGACACTTTTATAAACTAAATTCTTAACATTAGAAACCACAGCAAATAAAATAAATAAAAACTAATAATAATAATAATAATGATAATAATAATAGAGTGTAATCCGCTAAAAAACTACCATAAAAACCTGATCTAAAACCTGGACACATTTCACATTTACAAACACGTAACATTGTATAATGATACGTTATGTAGATAATGAACAACTCATATAATTTATTTATTCATATTATGCTAAAACATGATTTTCTTGCATATTTACTAAGGTAACTAGTAATTCAGTAAAAGCCAAACAATTGAAATGTATCAATCAAATTTTGAGTGTCTCATTTTACCAATAATGTACCAATGTCTTGGTATATTCACTTAAATATGACTATTTAATATTATAAGTATAATATTCATTATTGGTTAGATTATTTATAAATATTTTCTGATTTCTAATATTAGGTTATAAATGAACACTTTCCTAGAGTAAAAACGTTTTAAGGAGTATGGAGATGTTTCATAATGTTAAATTAACGAAAACTTATGGCAAAACTCGTTTTTATGCAGTATACACTTTTATATCTATAAATGTTCAGACATTTTATCAATGTGATGTGACATTTCAAAAGTTGTGTTATGCCTGAGAAAGATTTTTGGAATTCAATGTCCTTGAACGCACCTGGTCACTCCCAGATGTGCCTCACCCTCTTCACTGTCATCCTTGCTATCATAAGAAAGAGGCGAATAATGTGCTCACGTACTCTATACATCATATCACTTATAAGTACCTATTATATTATTGACAATTTTGAAACACCGCAAAAAGTTTATAATTGAATTTGTAAACGAAAACAAATTTTCATTATTATTTATTTTTTCTTAAATGCCTCAATATATAGTTTTTATATTAAATTAAATGGTACTGTATAGTTATTTAATTTACTATTTGGATACGAACGTTTATTCACCTTGGATGGTAGAGCTTTGTATATGAGAAATCTATTTTTCGTAGTTATATAATATTACTTTTGTTTGGACGGACATTTCGAAATAAATTCATCATAGTTAAATTTATTATTCATCTCCAAGACGCCGATCGTAGAGATATGGGTGAATATGAGGCGTGAATGAGTGTGATGAGTGTAGATGAACGAGTGTAGTCATTGTTACTATTTGAGTTCGACTTAGCTCAGAAAGGACTATTTATTAATAGCCCAATAACCAGGAAACTATGGGACCTACAGCTTTACGTGGAATCTGAACCACGTAGTGTTGGTCTGATTTTCAGCTAACTGACAAGTTTGACATTTAGTTCTCTTCCCTACACAACACCCAAACCTTGACTACCATTCAACACGGACACTCCAGACTTCTCTAGTAGTGCCTTTATTGATGACAACCATTGAGCGGACGCCGTGTCGGTATTAAGAGAACCGAGCATGGAACCTATCGCCTACAATCTCCCAAACACTTTGTCCCCAAGTAGCTGAACTACAGCACTGCGCCACCAGTGCCGACTTACAAGCTTGGAAAATACATAGGATTTATAGGAGGTCAGTAAATATTTACTTGTATACAGTATTTATTATATTCAATGGTTGGTTGATTTTAATACTTTCATCACGAATAAAAAGAATTTACAGAAAGACATTAATAGACATTTTGAAAATACGTTCATACGTTGAACATACCAATTCACTATAATAGATATTCAGTATTTATTTTTCTTTTTTTTTCATTAAAGAAATAACTAGGACGTCTTCATAGACCGTAGGTTTTGTTTTTTTAGGGCTCACTTAGGAACCCCTTCATTAGAGAAAACATATTTACATCCCTTGTCTATCTATAAAACTAAGAGCCATGTGTATGATACTAGTCTTAATATCTAATCTATTATTTACCACATCATTTTATTGTATCATGTTAATGAATCTAAGGTCAGGTTTCCTGATCTGCTGTTTATCCAAAATTAAATACCATCTGAACAGTAAGGATATCACAACAGACAACTTGTTTACCAAAATCATTAACTATATGACATATTTGACAGATCTCTTGGCTTGGTGAACAGAATAAGGCTTGGTGATTTAACACACGTTGTTTGTAAGTGTAAATATTTAGATTTTATGCTAAAACGAGGGTATTTTATGCTTATTTCACAGCGCTTATTTAAAAAAAATTACTATACAACAAATGGATACATTTAATTAAAATATTTCTGTAGTACAAAATTTTTAAAACGAAATATAATAAAACGACACTATTCATGTAAATTTGAATATACCGAACCAAACGAGCTTGCTTGTTCTTTTAGAAACAAGAATGTTAGTTGTTGCACTGCAATTTTCAAATGCATTGCTGCAATACCAGACTCAATTGTGATGCTAATTTCATGTTCTATTTACAAAACTCTCGAAAACTAGAGCCGAACACGAGATTACTTGTGAATAGTTTTCAAAAATTTAATGATGCTGTCCATGTTGTACGATTTACAAGAGAAACAACTCTTCTGCATTTGCTAAACGTATGTGTACATATACTGTTTGGTTGGCAATATTACTGTCTTGGATGGTTGTTATCTCTAAATAGAAGGAAAAAATAATTTGTTCACTCAAATTTTATAGATATTAATTAAGGTTCGATTTTTGTAGCATTTACACGTTCACGTTTAGGCAAAGCAAAATTTTGCTAATAATTTATTTTAAAAATTATCATATGTAAAATCATAAATAAAACTAAACTCTAATGCACGGACAGATATGAAAAAATAATATTGGTATAAACTAAATACAGGCAAATATTAATTTATACGGTTAATTTATATAGCAAATATAAATTTTATATAGGCAAATATTAAATATTTTAAAACTTCTTTTCAAAAATGGTTTAAGGTAAAACGCTGTGTTGAAAAATATTCAGATAATTATAAAACATCCATGAATATTGGTGAATATATGTTAAAGCAGTCACCACTCGATTCTAACCCAATAAACTGGCTAGACGTATAATTGTACATGTAGATAATAAATCTACCTAACATGAGACATATCACAGAAGCGAGATCTTACCTTATTACTCTAAGGCACCATAATGTACTTAACAGATTAATTAAAGTGTAACTATTATCAATTATACAAGTTCCAAACTACAGCAAGGACTTTTCAATTGTATCCAAGAGTTATATCCAAAGGTAAAATATTTTCAGTATTTCAAAGTTCCAAACGAACGTCAACTAAAAAGTATAAAGCATGTCTATGAACTTAAAATGAATAATTTTTGATTGTCATTACTAATTTATTTTCTGCCTCTATTACGTAGTTGAAAAAAGTCGTTTCAGAACGCAAACTTCAAAAAACACAACCAGGTGGGTCATCTAATTGGTTTATTTCTCAAATTAATTATGTGTGTAAATACATAAAGTGTGACGCCTTTAATCTTGTTCAATCAGGCTTTTACAGTAGGGTGAATAATAATGATGAAATAATATTAATGCATGTTTACAAACAGAAGGACGAATCCCACCGTGGACTAAATGTCAAACTGTTAACAAAAGAAGAAGAAAAGTTCCACCTCAATATCAACTTTGGAGAGTGCTTCACTATTACCACTGAGTTTGTTTGGGATTGGGTTTGTCAACAACATTCAGTTGAAGAGATCTCGTATTCACCGGGTCACTTCTGACTTACCTGTCGACCTAACAGTAGCGAACTATGACATGGAGTGGTCTATCTGTAACTATATCAAAAATATTGTTTGTATAGATTATAACAGGAGTACAAAACTTGTCAACAGTTTGTCCAGACACTAAAGACAACTGAGAGCAAACGACCTTTCCCACTGACACGCACCATAGCAAGCTTTTACAATAGGTAATGTCCCTTGCCTGGTTCAGACAGTTTACTGAAATCAATAGATGTTAACTGTAAGTGACATTTCTTGATTTGGTTCACATTAAAAATTCAAATTGCAATTTCATTTAAAACAAGCCTAACATGACATAAGTACTATGTAAATACTCAACACTATATATACATCTATATATATATATATATATATATATATATATATATATATATATATATACATATATATACATCGTATGGCTTTCAAAGCTACCAATTTAAAAGGATTTTGAATTATAATTTTAAAACGTTAAATATCAGACCAATAAATAATAGGTAATAACATAATTAAAACGTATAAAGTACTTGTGCCTTAGTGTTTTAATAATAATTGATCCTATATGCAGGTTACGAAACTATTCAACGCGATTGAATGGAGAACAGCTAATTTCTTTGAAAACAACGCGATGGGCACTTATTAACTATGTGATCCATAGTTTGAAAGTCGACTCCTCAATCGTATTTCTGATCATTTGCCATTCCCCACTTACATTTCCAAAAGTAGTGTGCTCCTAAACCTGTGCGAAAGTAACTCAACATGGTCCATTTCTCACGAGGAAGGTTCATTCCACCGATGATGGTCATAGGGTCTGATACCAGAAACCTTTTTCGACCGTCAATTAATTCCCAAGTTATCACCCAGAGGTTTTTTTTTGTGAAAATTCTTCAAAGATTAACTGGGAAGCTTGTCAATTTAAATCTTCTAGATTTAAGTCGCCCTGCACAATGTGGAATATCTTGCAAAATTGTAGAGATTCGTAGTATAGATAGAATCTTTTTGATGGCTTTGATAAATGGCTGTGTGTATGGGTGGGCAGTTGGGTCAATACCACTGTATGTGTCTGGGTGGGTGGGTGGATCAATACCACAGTATGTGTATGGGTGGGCGGATGGGTCAATACTACTGTATGTGTATGGGTGGGCGGTTGTGTCAATACTGCTGTATTAGTATGGGTGGGTCAATACCACTGCATGTGTATGGGTGGGTGGTTGGGTCAATACGACTGTATGTGTATGGGTGGGTGTTTGGGTCAATACCATTGTATGTGTATGGGTGGGCGGATGTGTAATATAGTAGACCTAGTGTAAAGTGGCTATTTTTCTCATATCCGGAGGAGCTTATGTTGCACACCACTGGAAACTATGGAAGAGGGGTTATAATGAGGGAATGCTCTTTTCAGCCATCAATAAACTATATGATAAAAATAGAAATAAATCTAAGTAAAAGATCGTAAGTACTTCAACTTTGGACTTAGGTTAATCAGGTTAGGTTAGGTCAGATTAGGTTAGGTTAGGTCAGGTTGGCTTAAGTTATGTTAGGTTTAGTTACATCAGGTTATGTTAGGTAAGTTATAGATAGGTTATATTAGGATAGGTTAGGTTAGGTTAGGTTACGTTGGGTTATCGTGGTATGGTAACCTACTATATACATTTAAATCTGTTCTCTTGTCTCCAACATTTGGTTTTTCATATAATTTCCATAAGTAATTTAATTATTACTTTAATTCAAAATACTAATTTTAACCACATATAGTATAAGTATTTCATAAATACCTCAATGTTCACTGTCACTAAGTCCTATCCAGTGACGAATTAGTAGAAAATGTCAGAGGTTGCTCCTTATTCCGGGTCTCAGCTGGCCTTTCTGAAGCCAAGATTTACGTAATGAATTATCCTTCTAATTACAACCCTTTTAAACTTAAACTAGTTTATGAGTACCTTAATATATCCTTAGATCTAATCAATCAAAACCTTTAAACATAAAAATATTGTATTTAATTATAATTACGGTATATTTAAAGTTATTCTCGTACTATATCTCACTGTTTACAAGTTATGTTTTAATTATTATTTACAACTAGAACATTAACGTAAACTGACACTTAATTTACGAACGATCAGTTAATGCTGTTAATTTAGTTAGTATCATAATCAAACACAGATGCATATACGACGAGTTTCATAGCTAAATATAATTAATTACCTTTCTGATTTGGGGAGTGTAAATCAGTAAAAGTAAATTTATGTTTAATAATAGATAAATAAAGGGGGTATTAGAACCTACGGGCCAACGTCTCATAAGTGACTTCCAAACCACCACCAGTGGACGGTTGGGTGTGTTTTCTTCAAGGACAGTACCACTTACTGGTCACCCATTCAAGGAACAGCCACTCTCGATGTTGCCTGACGACCCTCTCTCGTGATAATGTCGTAAAGCTCTAAAGCTACAAGCAATATTTATTACTTTAAATAAATAATGTACATGCTATTGTATATAGAGCTTTAATTAGGTATGAACTTCAAAATTAATAATGGATTCCAAATGAAATATCATTCGAAGAGAGCAAGTAATTTTTCTCTTCTTAAAAAACTACTTACCTTTCTACTGACACTGTTGATACTATCTACCGTCAATATATAATATGGCCAATATCAATTGTGTATCATGAAGTTAGAAGCTTTCAACATGAAGCTGCACTATACGTTGAGTTTAACCTTTATATCTGCATTACATAAAATATATGGAGTCTAAGAACTGAAATACAATAAATATAAATTGAACTAAAACTCATGTTGCAAAAAAAATATCATTTTATGATACATAAATTACACAGTTTTACTAAAAATCAACTTATACCATTTATAATGAAAACTTATTATACTCTACATTTTTTGGTAAAATATAGGTTACATATAAAGGTTTCTCTTGGAAAATATTTGAGGTAACTAAATTAGGGAAGGTATCTGCCAATCCTCTGACTCGGATGATAGCTGAATATTCATTGATTGAAATCACAATTTATTTTATGTATATGCTATTATTATTCTTCCTATAATTATTTTCTTTATCAGGTAGTGAAACAATCTAATAAATATTTTTTTCTTTGTAACAAACAAAGAAATTAAAAACGATTGATTTTAAAATTGTATTTAATTTAATATTTTAAAATTACATTTTCTACACAAGGACAGTTTCCCTCTACATTTATTTATAGAAACGTTTTACAATTTTTGCTCAATCGTTGAAATCAGGGTGCAAACATGTCATTTCAAAAATCTAGGACTGAATTACTAAAACAATTATCATCATTTTTACATTATATACAACACAGTTAAAACTTTTATTACTTACAACAACTTCAAATCAAAATTCGTCACTAAAATCCGTTTTAATTTATATAGAGGGTACAACTTGGACTTCCATTAGTATCTAATCGTAACAATGAGACACTGGAATTCCTCCTGAACACTCAACCTTAAATGTGTCATACCAATTTAACAAGCAACTTAAATACGAGTTGTAACTTTATAAAAATAACGTATAGATTACATGTATTACTTATTAATGTAATTATATTCAAGTATCTATCATAATGTTATATGGGAACATTGATACACAAAATGTTACCTCGCATCGTTACAAAACTCAAGTTACTGCAATTCACTTAATCATTCATACATGATTCATTAAACACTCCAAATATGATAGCAAGACGTAATCTTCATATTCATAATGTTTTTTATGTATTCGATATACAAACCAACACAATAATTCTGATACAATTTCGCTAGTACATTTTTAAACATATCATGTGTTTAATTTTTTAATTTCGAGTTTCAATTCAATAAAGTATTTTTAATAACAATAAATTAGTTATTATTAACAATATAACAAATTATATGCAATGAGGGTAACCTTTTTAAAAATAAACTGGCCGGTAGAATTAGTAGAAGGTATTTTTGAAGGGCAGGTGATAAAACTAATTAAAAAGTGGATATTTTCAATTAGGTAATATGAAAGACCAGTGATTAATTCACTATTCATTATTATTCATTATTCATCTCTAAGACACCGGTCGTAGAGATATGGGCGAATATGAGGCGTGAATGAGTGTGATGAGTGTAGATGAACGAGTGTAGTCATTGTTACTATCTGAGTTCGACTTAGCTCAGAAAGGACTATTTATTAGTAGCCCAATAGCCAGGGCAACTATGGGACCTACAGCTTTAAGTGGAATCCAAACCACGTAGTGTTGGTCTGATTTTCAGCTAACTGACATGTTTGACACTTAGTTCTCTTCCCTACACAACAACTGAACTTTGACTACCATTCAACAAGGCCACTCCAGACTTCTCTAGTAGTGTCTATATTGATGACAACCATTGAACGGACGCCGTGTTGGTATTAAGGGGACTGAGCTCTTAGAACCTATCGCCTACAATCTACCAAACACTTTGTCCACAAGTAGCTGGGTTACAGCACTGCGCCACCAGTGCCGACATGAATTAGAAATAAGTTATTGTTACAATGTCTGATATTAAACATTTTTTGCGATTCAGGACAACTTCCAGTCGAAGACTTAATGGAAATCTTTACTCGACTTTTTTGCTGCTTAACTTTTCTTTAAAAACTTTAGTTTTTACTACTTTATCTCGTAAAATATGGATGTTTCTACGTCGAGGTAGATTAATACAGTGTCTACCTTAAAATGAATTTTTGTCTATTTCTACCAATAGACCCATAACTAGATTACATTTGAAATTGTACTCAACTTTCAAATATTATATCTTACACCTCTATACGTCCAATAGAGCATTTTTATAAAAATTAAACTTGAAATGTACTTAAAATATGCATGTAATAGATATTAAAACGCTTAATTGACATAAACTATTTTTTATCAAAAAATGTGAAAGCATTTATTGTTCTATATATTTGGATTTTTATTGTTTGTAGACTGTCCACGTATGTTTAGAACATAGAAAATAAATAAACTTTTTATTGCGTGGTAACAATATTGAACATGTCATGCAATCGTTAACATAATATAATATATAAAATGTATTAAAATTATAAAACCAAACAACAAATGGTCATTCGCCCCAAATGACAACAGCAATAATTTATTTATTGATTAAACTATGTATAGATAGTCTAATAATTGTCATAATATTTTTTTTTTCATTTATTTATATTTTAAGTTCGTTTATAGAGCATATAAATAGTTGCTAATCCTTTAATTTAAAAAAATTAAGTATCGTTATTTTTTGAACAGGCGTGGAGGTCTTAATCACTAATTTTTCTTTTCTTCGTGTGGCCCCCATAATTGGGCCCTTGGTCTGTTGGGGTCGCAGTTGTTTTTCACAGGTTTCAGTATGTATGTTATCTTTTGTTTGTTTTGGCTTTTGAACATTTCTGTTTGAATACAAATAAATCTTATGTTTAATAATGTATCCTATATCTGGTTGTATTTAAACTGTACTATATATTATTGTATTATAACCAAGAATGTATTATATAATTTGGAATACTTTATTTAGACGCTTAATTTATAATTGTGTTTCTTCAGTTATTTAAGTTTATTTTTTATTTTCATAAAATGTACCTTTTTATTGTGATTAATATTTTTGCCTGTAAAACTAAACTATACCTGTGAAAACAATAAATACTTTATTAATATTATTACATTAAAAACTATTTCAAACATTTTACTCTGCGCTACAGTAAGATAAAGCTGGCCACGAAGTAGGTTTTATCTTATGAGCCCTGTGCTGCAGCTTTTGCTGATCTTAGCTAATTCCTCAGAGTTATATGAAGTGGATTTTATTTGTAGGTCTTTCTTCCTCTGAAGTGGACATTAAATAAACAATTTAAATGACGTAAACCACGTTGGAATCGTAAAATCACCCAAGTATTGAGGTTATTGATCACTATTATAGTATACCTAATACATTTTAAATTCAGTGTGCAACATTAATCAATTGAACATTTTATTCAAAAACACCGTACAATGCTTAAGATTAATCGTATAGACATTGTTAGCAAATGAAAATAAATTTGCAGTTGACACTTTTATCTTTAAAATATATTTCTATTTCTACAAATAAAATGTTATCTATGATATTTTAAGAACGTGAAAGTGACAGAAAAATTGAGTTAAAAGTATCACCCGCTAGTTACTTTGCAAATGATAATATTCAAATCCAATAATTTCAGTCAAATCAAGACCTCACAACTCTCTTCAAAGATAGATAAAAGTGTTCTGAAACATACGAATTGTCAACAATTCATAAATATCTGCACTTAGAAACGGCTCCATAGCTGAAAAGTATTTTTTAATTTTTGTTTCGTTCGCAGTATTATTATTACAAATGTATTTTAAAATGTATTTATTGACACAATATCGTAAAAACATTTTTGAATATGGGGTTAAAACATAATATATTTCATGTTTGTGTATAACATAGAAAATAAATGTACTTACATACATTTTGCACAATTGTCCATACAATTTGTTACTATATTCTCTAAGATAGTAATTAATTATCCAATTTAAAAAAAAAACTATTTTTTATAAAAAAAACTAGCAAGCTGTATAATTTTAGAAATAATACTGGTTAAATTACCTTTTTTCTGTCTTAACAGTTCTTCAATCACAATCTGCTATGTACATTTTGAAGCATAAAGCTTCATCATAAGGCTTCCAAAAACCTCACTGTTTAAAACACGAAACATTTAAACATATTAAAAATTAGTATAATACATTTGCCGGCCGGCGATAGACACCAACTGATGACTAATGAGCAGGAAACAAACTCAAACATGTCACCCTACTCCCAGTAACAGTATTATATAATTACATTTTTTATACTATTTTACGTATAGAAAGAAGAAAAACTGTGAAGAAATTTTGACGATGTGTCAAGTAATTGTCATAGAGTTTATATGATAGACAAATAAACTAACGATAATAATTATTAAATAAAGATCAAATTAACATTTTATTTTAGTGAATATGGAAAATTAATAACTGATGAGTTGCACAACAACAGTGGTGAAATCCTTTTTACAAAACAAATAAAATTAACGAAAAAAGAATTTTTAATAATATTAATCGAACTTTTTTTGTGGACTTGTTTTCGTATAAAAACGAAATTTCATCGATGAAACGACAATGATCAGTCGTACTGGAGTAAAACGTTATACTTCTAATAAATCATGGTGTCATATTATATACCTTGTTTTTGTAAGTGGTTATTTAAGTTATTTATCTTTACCAAGCCGTCTTTACTGGAAACGATCGCTTAACATTTCCAAGAGAAAAATGTATTTGTGAATTAATTGTAAATATTGGAAAATATATTTCATTGTTAACCATTCCATGAATGTAATATAAGGTATTGTTGTGTTTTAGGTAATATAATTTGTAGGTATATCTTGAAATATGTTTTTTTTCTATTTAAACTAAAACTTACCTATATAATACACAGGCAAAATTATACATTTTGTTTTATTAGCCTCCAGAACTGTTATATTATAGAAATAATACTGGTTAAATTACCTTTTTTCTGTCTTAACAGTTCTTCAATCACAATCTGCTATGTACATTTCGAAGCATAAAGCTTCATCATCAGGCTTCCAAAAAGTCACTGTTTAAAACATTAAAACACTAAACATTTAAACATATTAAAAATTAGTATAACACATTTGCCGGCCAGCGATAGACATCAACTGATGACTAATGAGCAGGAAACGAACTCAAACATGTCACCCTACTCTCACTTGTTGACCTTGGACTTTAACTATATTAATTTTCTTCCTTTGTGACTGCAAGTTGTTTATTCGGTTGAACAACTTGAACGTTGGACTTTTTTATTCGGTTGAACGTTGGACTTGTATTTTGATTTGTCATACAAAATATTACTTGGATCAGATTTGAAAGCATTGTAAATATGGAGTTCTTCTATTGCAGTCAAAAAATGTAATTTATTGCATTTATATAACATTTCCTACTTGTTTTCTAAACTTCCAATATTAAGTCTGTTGGAAATTAAATGTTCAGCTACTTTTGATTTCTGACTTGTTGATTGCTTAGGAAGATGTTCAAATAAACGTTTTTAATACAGATAAAAAATTTGTATCATACCAATATGGCCATTATTTACACCATACATTGTCAAAAAAATTAAAGAAACAAATTATCAATGTGTCATATAAGACCTCTAATAAACTTAATAAACATTTAAACATCCAAAAACACAACAAGAACAAAAATACAGGCATTTATAAGATAAACTGTTCTGATTGTCCAAAGTTTTACATTGGCCAACCAGGTCGTTCTTTTAAAAATCGTTTCTTTGATCATCTTCCTAAACAATCAACAAGTCAGAAATCAAAAGTAGCTGAACATTTAATTTCCAACAGACTTAATATTGACAGTTTAGAAAACAAGTAAGAAATTTTACATAAATGCAATAAATCACATTTTTTGACTGCAATAGAAGAACTCCATATTTACAATGCTTTCAAATCTGATCCATGTAATATTTTGTATGACAAATCAAAATACAAGTCCAACGTACTGTTCAACTGAATAAACAACTTGCAGTCACAAAGGAAGAAAATTAATATACTTAAAGTCCAAGGTCAACAAGTGAGAGTAGGGTGACATGTTTGAGTTCGTTTCCTGCTCATTAGTCATCAGTTGATGTCTATCGCTGGCCGGCAAATGTGTTATACTAATTTTTAATATGTTTAAATGTTTAGTGTTTTAATGTTTTAAACAGTGACTTTTTGGAAGCCTGATGATGAAGCTTTATGCTTCGAAATGTACATAGCAGATTGTGATTGAAGAACTGTTAAGACAGAAAAAAGGTAATTTAACCAGTATTATTTCTATAATAAAACAGTTCTGGAGGCTAATAAAACAAAATGTATAATTTTGCCTGTGTATTATTTAGGTAAGTTTTAGTTAAAATAGAAAAAAAAAAACATATTTCAAGATATACCTACAATTTATATTAACTAAAACACAACAATACCTTATATTACATTCATTGAATGGTTAACAATGAAATATATTTTCCAATATTTACAAATAATTCACAAATACATTTTTCTCTTGGAAATGTAAAGCAATCGTTTCCAGTAAAGACGGCTTGGTAAAGATAAATGACTTAAATAACCACTTACAAAAACAAGGTATATAATATGACACCATGATTTATTAGAAGTATAACGTTTTGCTCCAGTACGACTGATCATTGTCATTTCATAGATGAAATTTCGTTTTTATACGAAAACAAGTCCACAAAAAAATGTTCGATTAATATAATTAAAAATCATCTTTTCGTTATGAATTTATGTTTTTTGTAAAAAGCATTTCACCACTGTTGTTTTGCAACTCATCAGTTATTCATTTTCCATATTCACTAAAATAAAATGTTAATTTGATCTTTATTTAATAATTATTATCGTTAGTTTATTTGTATATCATATAAACTCTATGACAATTACCTGACACAACGTCAAAATTTCTTTACAGTTTTTCTTCTTTCTGTACTTAAAATAGTATGAAACATGCAGCTTTTTGCAACATTCCTGACGCTTTTATTCCTTGAATGTGCGGGACATTTTACATTCCATTACTTTCATGTAGAGCTAGTGGCCCAGCGGTCTAAGACGTCAGGACTTTGTACCTGAGTTAGTGCTAGTGCAAGTTCGAATCGTGGCCTTGACTATTAGTTCTTGTCAGCAATATTCACCTAGTACTGTGCCGATTATCCCACTTACTGTGCTAAAATAAATTATTCGCAAATAACTATCAATAGTCTATGGAGAGTGGACAGAGTAAGGTAGAAGATAGGTTATCGACCTTTTCTTTTTATTAAGAAAAAATCGAAATCGTTTTAATATAAAGCTATTGTTCTTCTATTCATATTTATAGTATGTGTCAACCAGTGTTAAAATTTTATTCATTATTTTATTACAATAAATGTCTAGTTTATTATCACTAGAAGTGATTCAACCTAAGAGGATCACTACCATAATCCTAAGAGGAAATATTGAAGGTTGCCTAATGGACTGTACTTTATTCTACTGCTAATATTCTTGCCTTAATTCGTTGTACAGAGATGAATTTCTATCAACATCCTTTCTGCTCCTAATATCATCATTATCATTATCATCAAAAAAGTAACGAATGTACACAAGCTAACATAGACATTTACATATTTTAAAGAACACATGTTGCTCAATTATACTTCATATAATACATACTTATATCCTGTGTATGTAAAGTACGTTATGGGTCCATTTAAAATGTTTTTAACATTGTGAAAGAAAAAGTAACCTATAAACAGACTTTTTTAGCCTGTACTCGTAAATTTCCACACAGTAATCGGAATAAAAAAGATTATTTATGGAAAGGAATCCACCCAGAGTTATTATTCAAAGATCATCCACAATACCTTTCGCTTGATGATCATATTGACCAAAAGTAAGAACAAAGTAGCTTCAAAGTTCTCTATTAACTGATTCCTTCGATTATTTCCACTACGTTGACTTGACCCACTTTTCGAGTGTAATAAGTTAGAGTAGTTCTTCAGTCCCAGAGTGAAGAACTGCCTTTCACGAGTAAACTTGGTCCAGAAGTCGAGAAGCTAATCTGGACAAATGGACAAGTGTAGTTGTAAGGGACAGTTCTTCCCCCACGTCAGTCTTTGACGTTGATCTATGAGGCAGATCTCTTGACTAAATAAACAATGTGTTGTAGTTGTCTCTGTTTGGATCTTTTGATGAGATTTGTTACAAATTTAATCAGCAATTAATTCTACCAGACAACCATTTTGATAAAAGAACTACATTTAAATGCGTGAATAGTTGTACTGTAAATGTTAAAAAAAAAAAAAACACAGCATTTATTTTCTGTCTTCTACTGCAAGAACACTTAAAATGTGGTTTTATACGTGAAATAATAAGCCTTAAATTTTAATATATTTTTCTCTGAACGTTGAATGATATTTAAGAGGTTTGAAAAATTACTTGAATAAATAAAAGGTTAAAATTCATTTTAGAATTTATTTTTATTTTTGTATGTACTTTTGTTTTTATTTGTTTGTAAACAAACCTCTTTTTAATTATAGGCTGAATTTATACAAATTAAAACTGTGTATGAATAAGAATGAAAAGTGTTATTGATTTAATGCTGTTGATTTCGATAGAAATTGTCATTCGACAAAAGAATATAAAAACGATCTTTTCAAGTAGAAGATTTATTCACATACAGTTGAAAGTTGTAATTTCTCGTGACACCCAATGACAAGCCACTCCACTTTTGACATGTGGGAATAGAGGATTATAGCTGACGTGTAGAGTAGGGGCATTCAGTAAAAATATCAGTATTTACACAGCTATCCAGAATAAAGGAGAAAATATAAATATTTATAAACGTATAAAATTTTATCTACGTCAAATAAACGGACAAATAAATACCTAGTATATTTAAACAAATTTATAAAATACGTAAACTGTATTATTAGTTTGTATTATGTAGAAGAAATTACAATAAGAATAAAAATTACCCTTTGAGAGTCTCACATAATATATAACAAATAAATCCCGATAAAACCATGCGTATTATAGACCAAAATTATCATAAATAGAATCATTAAAGTAGTACCTTTATAGCAAGCGAAGAGTTAATGATAAAACACTTTCGCTACTAACACTTTTTAGTTAAACTACAAGTATTTGACTTAGTTTTGAAGTTTTAAGTCATAGCTAACTAACCTCTTAACGTAACTAACGACAAGCGTCGATTTGTTCTTCCATTTTAGTAAATACTTATTTTACTATCGAGCCACTTTAAATGTTGTGTCAACATGATGTAACAAAAAGAAGCTTTTCGTAACTGGTGATTGATTAACTGTTTTATCTCTTAGTATCGTTATTCTTCTGTAACATAATTCAGTGCAATGGTTATTGTTTTTTGCTGCAGTTATTTCAACTGGTGTATATATATATAGACACTACTAGTTTAAGATACAATCTTCTGGAATTCAATATAACTTTCATCGACCTTTTTAGTAGCATATCTTCTATACTCAGTTGCCAAGCAATGCAACCTGCAAATAGTGTAGCGGTCGTTTGACCATAAATGTATTACATTATATTCGACATGTAAAGATACTTTTCTTATTCCAAATGTAACGATCAGGAGAGTAAAACAACCCTTAAAATATAATGGTATACCACTTGAATAGATTCTAAAATGAAATATCAATCAAGGCGTGCTTAAGTTAGTAGTAAAGGACTGATAATTGTTGTTTGAAAGTTATTTATTAGTATTCGATTGTTCATGAAATTTAGATACTATTAAGGACTGATAATATTACTATTATCTGTTTATCGAATGTCTCGACTTGACTTCAGAGCACTCTTACAGAAAATGCTGGAAATACGTGGAGTTTGGGAATGCTACAACCAAAGGTGTGATGATATAGGTCAACCGCAACCATAGCAACGCATCTACGTCTTGCATTGTTGCAACGAATGTTATGATATTGGAATATATTGATTGGGCTTATCGTAATGTACTCTACTGTTGTATTATTTAACCAATTTAAAATGCCACTTTAAGCGGACTGCCTTGCAACTCATCAAGTTATATCAAGTTGGTCATATATCAAACGCAGTACTAGTGGCAACACCGCGTGTCAGAGGTTCGCTCAAACGCCACTAGGCGTGCTCATGTCAAGGTGAAAGATACATTGAATAAAGTATAGTAGTGGCCCACCCAAAGGCACAGATCAAGTGACCAACTCGCCGTGTCGTTTTATGTTTTTGTTTCTACACTCTTGGAGTACCCTATCTTGGGTGCATGGGTGGTCCCGAAATTTTCATTATCAAACCCCTCTGAGTCATCCTGAGCAACAAGCGTCTGGATTTAAAAGATGTTTTCTCAAAAAAAAAAAAAAAAAAAAAAAAAAAAAAAAAAAAAAAAAAAAAAAAAAAAATGGCTTAGAATAAAAATTCACTGGTTTTATATTAACCGAGTCCGTATTAAATCCTGCACTGTGCGCAGTACTTGGGAGTAGACTCCTGCAAATAGTGAAGAGCCTTTAAGCAGGAAAATTATTTATAAGTATTTCATAAATTATGATATTAGTTAGTTTTTTAAAGTCAAATATATTTCAATAATATTATACATAGTAAGGGAAGTGTAAGGGTCACAATATTTAAATAGTGTTTTCAGATCATTTTATGTGATATTGTATGACTCCTACAGACACACTATACCCAAAGAACTAGTTTTGCATGATATCTAAGGCCATAACCACACGATTTCTAGGCTGCGTGTGCTTTTTACAATGTCCAGTTTTGTGAGTGATAATTTAAAGAAAGCAATCCATTTTTAGAACACCTATGGAATTAGGGATACCATTTGAATTAGCGATTACTAAAATTTAAAAATCAAATACAGATACTTCAAAATAATTGTATATAAATCATATTTCATGACAAATTTAAATACACTGACCATCTACAGAAAGTATTGATTTTAATTTAAATTCGTGATGGGCTCAATGATGTAAAAGTCTTTTCATCTGTGGTTTGTTGAGTTTTAGATTTTCTTGGTGTTTAGCCATGCATATTTAAAAGCCATTTTGATTAGAAGCCGTATTTTGCCATATTATAACAGGAGAGAAAATCATGTTTTGTAACTTATTTTGAGTAAATTGTATTAAATTGGGCATATTTAGAAATGGTTACTTTAATATAATATTAATAATAGATATACGTGAATCTGTTTACGTTAAGAAAGTTTCAAAAGAAGATTTATAAACTGTTTCATAACATAATAGTTTTGTATTTTTAAATATGAGAATTTACTTTAAAAAGAACGGAGATAAATAAATAAGTTAATTTAAATACCATTCTGTACCATCCCAAACATGCCAAGCTTTTCTAAAATATATTTTATGAATTCATGTTTTCTGGAGTATTTTATAAATATGTTTTAAGAGTTATACATTTATAAACTAATAAATTTAGGAGTTTTACTATTGTAATACAATTATTACTATTGCAGATCTCAAAATGATTTTTTAAATGACACAGAAAGTAAAAAAAGTGTAATTAGAGTTAATTAAAAGACATTTTAATTGAGACTGTTGTTAGCCTTAATATTTTTATCTTAAATTATTGAAATTAATTTTATACGCCTGAAAACACCCCGATATTCGTATTGTTCATAAGTGCTTATTATAATCATAATTTATTAGTTATGTGTTAAGAACGGTGAAGTTTTTTTTTTTTTTTTTTTATTATGTTTGTATCACACTTGCGTGTGAATATTCAACAAACAAAACTGTAAAATATGCAATGTGTACAGTTCTGGATGATTGTCACATATGTTCCTTTTGAATACAAAGAAATGTCAGTATTGAATAGATACCTTGTAATTATTTAAAACAGTACCTTGCTAAAAAAAGGATAGATACAAGCAAAGACATATTGTAGTTAGAATAATCCCTCGTAGTGGCAATTTCATTGTTTATCTTGTAATTAAAAAACATTAAACTCGTTATTTCCTAATTCATTTTATTTACTCACAGATATATTTATAATCCAGTGTTGAATGTTGAGTTATAAACTATCAGCTGGTGTTAAACAGCTGATAAGGGATGTTACACAGCTCATTTAAACCTCTTTGTTTATCAATGGATTATGACTAGCGACGCCCACTATGTTTCACTTAGCAAAATAATGAGAAAAATTCTAATCAAAATCGTCAAATGCCTAACAATATTAAAATGGACAGCAATAATCAGTTGTATTATCTAAATGTAAAATTCAAAATACTCATACCATATAAAAATCTCAGCGAAAGATAGAGAACTTTCTCTCCCACATGTTTTTCACTCGTGCTAATTTTCCTTTCACGGTGTCGGTAACCAGTTTTCTGAGTGTGCCATTTCACGGACTTATATCGTAATATCGTCAGCACTACTTGAGACGCTAAGCAGAGTTTGAGACGGATTTCAGTTCTAAGTAGTTTTAATTCTTAATTAACATAGTTTCTTTATACCTTAGCAAGCTGATATAATTTGAGACAGGACTGTTTTGCATATAACCAATGACATCAAAACCACAGGACTGCACCGGGAGTGTACGGCACTTCAATACAATTCAAAGAGGTTGTATAGTTACAAATATACGCATTTTTTATTAAAATTAAGCCATTTTTTTAAAGAATATATGTTACATAATTTAACTACTAACATGACATTTTAAATATATATTAAATATTAATTACCTAATAATATAATATAATATTAATATATTAATAAAAAACTGTTTAAGGGTGCTCAGTTATTATTTTTTATTATAACACTATTTTATATATATATATATATATATATATATATATATATATATATATATATATATAAACATCTTTTTTTCTGCAGGTATTTAGTTTTAAATTATGTTTAACTAGTAATAGTTTCACCACTAATGTAATGGTGGCTTGTTATATTAGTCATGTATTAGTGCTCCACAGTGCTGTCTGTTGTGGTATAATGTTAATATTTGATACACACATCTCTTAGCAATACACTTTACAGTCCCATGGGTTCCAGAGCTCCGACCACCTTTTAAGACCAAAAAACCACGAACATATTTACTATAAATTTACAAGCTACAATCTCTTTCACAGTTTATTTAATATTCATTCCTTTATATCCTTCATCAATAATCTTGAGAATCTAACAAGTACATTTCGATTTCATTTTGTATCTTGTAAATATGGAGCCTATACACTACCAAACTAGTTTTATTAGAATATACCTGACACATATTTTGTTCTTCACCAAATTTAATTTTACTGACGTAGTTGTAGTATAAATCTGTTGATAAAAATGAAAGTTGAATGGTTAGTATGAATTAATAATTTACTATCTGCTCTGTGGAATGTTACATTTAGATTATGTTATCAGTTTTGTGTTGCCATACATATTGTGTAATTATGCACAAACATTTCAACGATTATTATTATTTTAAATGTAAAAAAATTAACTCTTAAAAGTACATTTATTTTGTGTGCCAGTTGTGGCTTTACATAAAAAAACCCTTACATTCCCCAATGTTGGTCACACTGAGGTCAGCTGGTCAGTTCAAGTGGTATAAGTGCTCCATCGAGTTTTACCTAATGAACCATTACGTGCTAAACAGTTAACGAACGTTCATTAAACATTAATTTTCTCACTTCTCTCTACGCGTCGACGTCTCAGCTACGTACGCGATCCTCGCTTCTTCAGCTTCCATGCAGTGTCATCAGCCGACGTACAAGTCCTGCCAGGAACGAGGGTCTTCTATCACCAACTTCCGAACTCTCAAAGGAACTCTCTACGAATTTTTAAACTAAAGACGTGAGTGTAAATATTTACAGAAGTATACACTTACAGTTGGCAATGCTAAACATTTTTTATTTGTGTATATAAATAATTAGATAGGTGTACTACCAATTTGATAACTTACTCCTAAACATTTAGATTATGTAGTGTATTTAATGTTGATATAAAAAGTAATGCAATATGATTCGCTTTCTCTTGAACTTTGATCCCGCAGTTACTTCCATCGCACAAGCCAATAAAAAACTTTCTTCTAAAACTGGTTTATGGTGAAAGTGACGTAAAAAGAAACTCAATCTGTTTGATCAAATGTTTTATTGAATAGACTTATTTTTTAACTATACAATCAGAAGAAAATATTATTATAGAATAATACTAATCCTTACAGTTAGTATTACTAAATAATACTAAATTTCTGCTAACCAAATTAAAATGTTAGAGAAATGAAATATCTAATTATAATTTTGATTGTTATAAAGATGCTAATATACTAAAAGTAAATTCCCTTTTTATTCGTCTTTTGTAACATTTACTTGATTATATAAAAACTAGCTGGCCAAACAGTTTATACAATGTTTTGCTTAGTATACAGTCTTTAATGAAGAAATTAATATTATATTCAGTTGAAAATTACCAGGTTTGTAATAGATTGTGTAGTAATAGATATGGACAGTATTTTATGATGGAAAACACTAAAATTTAATGCAGCTGTTATATGTTCCATTAATTTAAAATACTGAACTGGAACGGCTCAAAGACTAATGATTGCCTGTTACCTAAATAGCGTTGTCCATGTTAACACGTTTAAGTGATCAATGTTACGGCGATATATGCTTGATCAAAGCAGTGTGTCACCGGGATCTATAGTTACCACACTTCTTATTGTAAATGATCAGTCAATATTATATTTTTATTTACCTTCTATTTTAATGAACTGTTTTGTTCAAATAGTGTAAATATCGAAGAAGTTCGGGCAGCCTAAGGTGTTGCAGTGGCTTGCCATACAAACGACCCGAGTTTGATTCCCGGTGTTATCATGGTTTTTTACCTCTGTGCCAACGAGTCTACACAATTGAAATGGGCTCATTTAAACGGGTGTGTGGAACTGTGTCTAATTCTCTTTACTAAAAGCTTATTTAAACTCATTTTAATGAAATAAATTTAAATTGAATTTAAGAAAAACACAACACAAATAACTTGTCGTTGCATACAAAAGTTAACGTGACACAGATATTAATCAAATAGAAACGTAGTTAACCACTGATTTAAGAAGCTCACAAAAGAACTTCCCGTTAAATAATTTATTTAGTATTCCCCTTTTTATTAATTAATTAAAGCCTGTTCAAAGAAGAGTAACATTTAGTGAAGTTACAAAGAGGACTTTAACAAAGAGATAGGATAACAAAGTGTTATTAGACTCTGACCGCCATGTAATTAAGGGATACAGAGGGGAGGAAGGGGGGAAGGGGAGCTGTTTAAAAAATACAAACAACACAATTCTAATGAAGAGTCAACAATAACATTTTTTATTAAAGACTTGTAATTAAGTAATCTTTCGATACTTCGAATATGTAGTAACTATATCAGAAAGTTTAGTTTTAATTTAAGTATATCTTAGTAGCCTACTCGTTAAATTAATTATTATTTTAATGATTAACCCCTAACATAAAAATCCTTTACATACGGGTGACTATGGATAAAATAAGAGAGATGAGCGTAGCTTAACGGGTGTAGCTTTGTTTCTAACTAAAGTCTACTGACCCTTAGGTAGTACCAATTATTTTTACGTAACGGAGTTGATCCTTCATATTTACGAGAGGGTCTATATTAAATACAGTGACTCGTTAATATAGGCCTAACAGAATCTTTTTTGTATACGCTTAAAATATTCCCTTAAAAATGTTCCAAGTTATTTTTAGTATTTATATAGGTACTAAGTAATATTGAAATGCATTTATTTATATTTTTAAATATATTCAAAATAAAAAACTGCAAAAAAATTATTTGACAAGAATAATTTCCAATAATTTGTTTAGTATATTAGAGATAGGACTTCAGCGAACTTACCTTAAAAGACAAGTTCACTAACACCAGAGTAGTAGTCACAAACACAAAATAGACACAATCTCACAAATGTTCAACACCACAGGCATTTTCTTCAGGTGAGTATAGAGGGAGAGAGAGAGAGAGAGAGAGAGAGAGAGAGAGAGAGAGAGAGAGAGAGAGAGAGAGAGAGAGAGAGAGAGAGAGAGAGAGAGAGAGAGAGAGAGAGACTGAAATGGCTTCCACTATTGCTGGGTAGGGAGCTGTGGTGGGGGGTGTACGTACATACATAGAGCAACACTCAGGTATAGATGCAGTAATTCAGTTAGTATATATACGAAGTTTGCTGGTGTTGAAGGGGTTGAAGGGAAGTGGTCTATCTTATGTTCAGATTAGGTGGGTCACGGGATTTTGTTATCCATTGGTGTGCTGAATGGAAATCTGAACATAAGATAAACCACTTCCCTTCAACCCCTTCTCCATCAGCAAACTTAGTATATATATATATATATATATATATATATATATATATATATATATATATATATACTAACTGAATTACTGCATCTATACCTGAGTGTTGTTCTATGGATGAACACCCCCACCACAGCCACCTACCCAGCAATAGTGGAAGCCATCTCTCCCTCTCTCTCTCTCTCTCTCTCTCTCTCTCTCTCTCTCTCTCTCTCTCTCTCTCTCTCTCTCTCTCTCTCTCTCTCTCTCTCTCTCTCTCTCTCTCTCTCTCTCTCACTCACTCACTCACTCACTCTCTCTCTACTCACCTGAAGAAAATGCCTGTGGTGTTGAAAATTTGTGAGATTGTGTCTATTTTGTGTTTGTGACTACTACTCTGGAGTTAGTGAACTTGTCTTTTAAGGTAAGTTTGGTGATGTCCTATCTCTCTAATATACTAATTCCTGGCCTAATGCCCTTTAACCTAACCCAATATTTTATTTAGTTTTTTATAAATAGTATTTATGTCCATTCTATGAATAAGTGATATCTGTATTGAAAAATTGATGTTAACTCTAGTAATCCAGTGTTAAAGAATTTTTCTTAACATTAAGTCACTAATCCACAGCAGAGGTATTGTAAAATTGGAATTGATGTACTTACTGCTAGGTGTTCATTTAATTGTATACATTGTACACATTTTCACATAGTGAGAAATATTGTACTACAAATAGATGAACAAGATGGCTGCTATACTAAAATAAATCAGCAATTGTTGCTTCAGATAAAACATGCTATGCAACTATAAAAAGTTTAGGGACAAGTATGAACATTACAACATGTTCTTATACAAATAACTACTTAGACGACTAAATTATGTTTTATTACAATGAACTGACATATATATAATACTCAGATTTTTCGTATTCTATACAAAAATGAAATGTAAACTATAGTTTAAAAATCGTAGGTTGTGTTAACAGTAGTTATCAACAATAACATGTTAATATACCAAATTAGGTAAAAATAGCAATAAGTAAACTACAATGGTACCTATAAGTAAAAAAAAGTTTAATTTAATAGTAATAATCAAAACTATAACAGGTAACATCTAAAACAAAGAAAAAAGCAAAAGGTTAAGCACAGTAATAAGGCAAAAATAATAATAATAAGATACAGTAAAGTTTTATATTGGCAATTCTAGCTAACAGTAGATCAAGAAAGTCACACATATAATTAGTTATTTTAGTTAGTGATCAAAAATTAAATATATAAAACAAATATTACCGTAATAATTGTCAACAACGACAATGGAACTCTTCAAAAATAACAATAATAATACCAGTTCTATTTTATTGCTTTTGTAAGTAAAAGAAATATATTTATAAAAAAGTAACAGATTCGTGAAATATGTCTAACTCTTTTAATTTTTTTTTTTAAGTTCTTATTGGAGTAATATTTACATTAAATAAATTTAAAAGTTCTCAGTTCCTACTGACTGACGACTATTTGGAGAGTGAAATTTGTAGTTGTTTTTTTTTTAATTTTGCAATTTTGTTTAATAGATAGTAAAATAAAGATTAACAATTTTTAGTACTATATATTTGTGCGTTTTTTTTTTTTTTTTTTTTTTTTTTTTTTTTTTTTTTTTTTTTGTACATAAACAACAAAAGTAGCTTAATTGAAATTTACTTTTTATGTCTCAACATATTTTAAGACCAGAATTTAGACTGAAGTCTGAAACACAATTAGGGTATTTTGGCTAAGTGGCAAGTGATAGGCTACTTGAGTTACGAGTAAGTGGCTTGGTCGACTTTGCAAACGATCATAACGAAACTTTAGAACTTCTATCATCTATCAAGCAACGCCCTTGACCTGTCTTTACGTACATATCCAAGGTCAAAATCCCCAAGTAAATATCTTCCTTCATAAACAAAAATGGAATAAACTGTACCAGAAACATGATGATGTTTATTGTGAAAACATCACATAATAATGGCTCTGTGGAGTGTGTGGAGGTATGAGAGGGGGTTTTATTTCAAAGATTTCTTAGTCTATAAATATAAGTTCGAAATATATATTTCGCATCGTAAGAATAGTTTTTACGTTTCAGAAAAAATTAAATTTATTTGGAATATTAATATCATATGCATTTATTCAATCATATTTACAATGTAAGTCCGGGTGTAAATAGACGAAATACCAATATAAACTGTAATGAAGATTTTATCATTCGCTTATTGAATGTGTATAAACGTTATTACGTCACATATTTTTTTACGCAGATAATATTTCCAGGATTTGATGAACATATTTTTATTCATTCACAGAAAAAATGTATAAACACATATTTTGTGAATTAGCATAAATTTTTGTATTTTATAACCTTACCACTGGTACAAAAAAATATTTTGTAACCAAACAATAATTTGTAATTTGACGTATTTAAAGTGAAAGGGCTTGTAATTTTTTTTATTGTAAAAAAATTTGCTTTCTTTTGAGGATAAACAGTACAATAATGAAGTGATCTAAACGTACAATAATGCAATGAATGCTTTATTCAATCAGTATATTTAATTATAGGATTCTATTCTCCCTGCATTTTATGTTCTATGGTTATAGGTACATTGAATAATTTTCAAGTCCTATTTTTGTCATACTAATTTTTATATACTCCATACATTATGCAAATTAATATATTTATGAAAGTGTAATATACAAAAATGATTTAAATGCGTAATTAAATACGCTATTTCCTGGTGTTTGTTTCCAAACTTTTATTCAGAAAAACTTCGTCTTTTTAATTTATCAAAGTAGATACCTAGGCATTTTTAACATAGAAAATTAATATTTGTTATGATTATGACCTTGGTGCCTGCAGGTCTGTGCGTGAACTTTATTCAATGAGTGAAGTACCAACCGTTAGCCCAGTTGGGGATTCGAACCTTGGGCATTGCCCTCCACAGTCCAAAACATTAGCCACTGATCTCTCCACTATTACAAATGACCCACCCACCCTACCATATACGTTAGGTGGTACTCACCCACCCGCCAACCCATACACGTTATGTGGTGCTGACCCACCCATACACATTATGTGGAATCCATAGTAAAAAAAATGTAATAAATATGGTTGGTTTGAATATTTAAATACCCTATTTTGTACTATTTGCCATACGTTTTTCTGTATGATAAACACTCTTTTGGCATTTTATGTGGGTTTTAAGGTCTGTTAGATGGAATATCCCGTCTTTAAAAGTGTAAGGCAGGTGCTCCAAACGGCCGGCCTGCCAGCTGCAATGAACGATACAACTTGTAAAATATTGTTACTTTCTTGAACACTTTGCCCCTTGATAATATATTTTCAAACCACAAAAAGGCATTTCTCTCTTGAAAGTTATCTTTTATGAACTAATTTTTAGTGGATTTTAAAGTTTTCTTTTTTGTATTTGAGGAAATAATAATATTTCATATGTCTTTCTTAACAATGTACTGTACAAGCATATACATATACAGTCATTATGTTCAATTTAACATAATGTGTAATAGAGAGATTGGGTTCTGTCCATGTATGTTGGTGTATATGTGAGAAGGGTTAATGGAAGATCCAAATACCACTGTACGTGTATGGATGGGTGGGGTCAGTATCACTGTATTTGTATGGGAGGGTCAATACCATTGTGAGTGTATGAAATTATGGACTGGAAGGGGGTAAATACTATCATGTACGTGTATGGAGGGGTGGGTGGGTCACCACAATAGATGTATTTATACAAAAAATTAAGGAAAGTGATTACCTGAAAGTAATTACTTGTGTTATTGGTTTTAATTGGCGCTGCTTCATGAGTAAAAAGTACCCTTAGTTTGTAACGAAGAATACATTTGAAAAACGTGTGCAGTTAAAATGGATGTTGGCTAGTCAGTATGATCATATATTTCAATCCTGGAAGAGAACATGGTTTCCTCACCAATAGATTATTAGGGTCGCATACATTTACTTTCTGGATTTATGAAATTACAAGAGAGGAATAAATTCATTCAATTTTACAGATTACTTCAATGTATCAGAAGGTTTTTATACATTATGTGTTTGTGATATTTCCGAAGCATTAGAATAATTTCCTAATATGAAGACCGACAGTGTTATTGTTTTGTTTTTTTTGTTGACAGTGTTGTTTTTTCTTTGTTTTAGATGTTACCTGTTATAGTTGTGATTATTACTATTAAATTAAATTTAACTCTTTTTTACTTATAGGTACCATTGTAGTTTACCTTTTAACCATCATATTGATTTTATGGAAAGAATGTAATGTTTCCATATGATATGAAAAGGTAAAATGTTACTTCTTTGACATTTTGTTACGACACAGTGTATTTGATTGGTAAAAATGTAAAATAATTGATTCTGCGTTGAAAATTAATTTGTACCAATTCACAAAACAGGGTGTTACACTAAGGCTATGCATTTTCATATTCTATGTGATTCTAAGCTAAAAGTGAAGATTAATAATTTTTTCAATTTCCGTTTTGTTTAGCAGTTAGACGCTTTATTCAGAAAAAATGTATATCTTTATTTTTGTCTTTACGATTATTACAAAACTCGATAAATAGGTTCACGTTAGAAGGTAGTATTTATTAAAAAAGTATTTTAAAATTATAGTTTCATATTATTTTCAAAACTGTAGCCATTTTATTTTTATTTTAACAAATATCTTTAAAAAACTGGTGCTACAAAAAATTTGCTAGTTACAAAAAGGTTTGTAAACAACTTTCACTTTCCAATGATATCTCATTTGAAAAAATTGCTGAAGGAATAACTATTTTATGAAGTAACTTTAATTCACAAGTGAACAAACGGCTGCTAATTTGATATTATTTGAACAATATATGATTAAAACTAATTCATACAATAGTTATTTCTTGAGTGATTTTTACAAAATGAGGTATCATTGGAAATGAAAAAGTGTTTACAAACGTTATTGTAACTTACAACGTTTTTATAAAACTAGTGGTTTTTTTAGATATTTGTTAAAATAAAATGACCACCATTTTGAAAATAATAAAGGTAATTTAAAAATATTTGTTTAATAAATACTACCTTCTAACATGACTCTATTTATCGAGTTTTAAAGTATTCGTAAAGACAACAATAAAGATATAACCTTTATTATGGGAAAAACTAAATATCGTCTAGCTGCCAAACAAAGATGAAATTGAAAGCAATCACACATAGAATCTGAAAATGTATAGCCAGCCCAACGTTTTTGTAACACACTGTATATTAACGGTTTCTCAGTAGATAAAATATGTAAATGTTTGGTCAGTTGTGGTGCAACCATAACCTAATAAAAAACAATGGTTGGCTCCAGCAGTTATTATATAATTAAGCTAATTATGAGTGATCCTTTCCAAATTATAAGTCAGCCAAATTATAAGTCAGCCTAATTTCATAAAACAGGTTATGTAATATGAGGTACAATATAAGGCCGACTTGCAATATTTTGAAAGTGAACTATAAGTCTTGATCCACGTCCAAATCTTTTGATATGGGGTTATGAATAATTAAATAGACACAAATTATATTAGATAAAATACAATATAAAAAAGTTATTGAAAAACTTAAATGAGAGCCAATACAATCTTAAATATTTGAAGATTATTGTTGCTCGATTAATTAGAGAAAATAAAACGTAATATTAAATATTTTGTCGTACTGTTTTTAATTTTTGTTGGCCTGTACAGGACACAAGCAAACTGTGTTTGCGATGATTCACACGGAAGATATTTAACGAATTTCCCTATTTTATCCATCCCAACCTCCTTTCTCACTTTAAAATATCTCCAAAACTATTTATCTTTCTGTTTAATTTTATTTGGTTTTGATTAAAATTGTTTCATAACTAAACTATGAACGTCAGAAGTTCTCTTTGAGATGAAATGTGAGCTGACCAAGGTACCCTGGAGAGACGGGTGTTGCAAGTTTCTGTAATGGACGACATGGGTTACCTCCATGTAACACTTAGCTCTGAGATACGCAGGTACGTTTGGTTCATCAGAAACCTGAGTATCGAGATTGTTAATGTGTCATGAGTTGAAACGTGAGGTGACCAAGATGCCTAGACTGATAAGATGTTACAAGTCTTGTAATATTTGAACTATTATTAAAACTCACGTAACATATTCTGGATAAACATAATTTTTTATACAAAACATTTATTTATTTATTGTATAAGCTCAATATCCTGTTTATCTGCATTTATCCTGAATTATTTTACGAATTTATGATACTTGTAGTACACGTTGATACTGACAATACAAATACTTGTAGTACACGTTGATACTGACAATACAAATACTTGTAGTACACGTTGATACTGATAATACAAATACTTGTAGTACACGTTGATACTGACAATACAAATACTCTCCAAACAACGAACATAATTTAGAATTTTTATTAATTTAGATTGAATTAGTTTCATAACATATAAGTATTTTATGATGTTTATAGTGAAAACACAATATGTGTGATGGTCCATTATATTATGAACAACACGTAGTTTTCTAATTAAGAAACACTCAACTGAGTACAAAATATATCTTTTACAGACCGGACCATGGTTGTAGGCGTGTAGGAGAGGTAGTGCAAGCGAGATAGTGAATATCCTAAACCATACTTATCCTACGTCTATTGTGTACAGTCTATTCAAAATCTTGTTTAGGTTGTGCGCTATGTTTATATATGGTTTTTTCAATAGTGCTTGTGTTATTGAAATTAGTGATTTAAAATACGTACTATTTAATCATTGAACATATATTTTTTTAATGTCAAAATGGAATTGGTTTATGTTAGAAACTTGAGTTTAAATTATGATTTTACAATAGCTTATTTGATTTCGTGCCACGCGAAAAATGTAAACAATCATTAAATTTTGAAAACATATGTTTATAAAAACAAAAAATAGCAGTATTTGTTCTATCCAAGAACACCGTAATTAGAAAATAAGATAGGTATCACGACGTAGTTGTGCAGTAGACTGTGACGTCACAAGGGCGAAATCAGCTGGTTTGATTATTCTATTAAATACTGATAACTAAATCTACCAATCAGGTGAAAGTATTTACCGTGTTCGAGATGTTTATTTTTTAACTTGAATGTTTAACTGTTGTTGGAGAGGGAAATCCATTTTGCATGCTCGAAACACACGTCCAGAACTATGGACTGGTCAGTATCTTAATGAAAGATTATCCTCTGAACGATTTAAATATAGTATGATTAATTTTTAATTAATGAACTTAGATTTAATTTTGATGTACATAGAAAACAAGATATAGAAACGTAAAACATTACTAAATATAAATATAAGATATAACTTTTTGTAAAACAATAGATCCTGAAAAAGGATAACGTATAACTAAGAATAACTAATGATTTGATCTAATTTTAATTTAAACTATGTTATGAAATGACGTAGTGGCTATTAAAAAGACTGCTTACAGTTTTTTATTGGAAATTATTGGAAAAGTTTGGAAGTAAATAATTTGAGGAAATTCCGGTAAGCTTCACAATGAAAGTTGTCTAAGTGAAAACATTACGGAAGATTGGAAAATCTCTTCACAGAAGTTGAAGTTGTACTACATCTATTGAAAAGTGATATTGCTTTCATTCGGTCACATAGTTGTGAGTTTATATCAAACAATTACAATACAGATTCAACTTGGTATTAGAGTTCAAATTATATACGATAATTTCTTGAGCGTGTTTC
Organism: Stictocephala bisonia; assembly: GCA_035578905.1. NCBI lineage: Eukaryota > Metazoa > Arthropoda > Insecta > Hemiptera > Membracidae > Stictocephala > Stictocephala bisonia. Next base: position 972,763 of record JAQJVL010000268.1, read on the forward strand.
CCAATCCAGAGGGGATACGCAGATTATAAATTAGTGATTGTAGAATTTGTACTGACACCATTGTTTATCTAATTAGTTAAGTAATATTTTAGCAACTTCAATTAACAAACTGTGTAACATTACATATTAATTAGTTAATAGTTAGAGCTGTCAGTTTAACTATCAGCTTTAATGCACTTCAAATAGTTTTAAATTCGGTACTTAACGGCCAGTATATAAACCTACTCAGGTTTAAATAATGTATTATTTTGTCTTAGCTTTGCATTTTTGGTAATTATGCACTTTCTTGCCACCAAACAAATTTGGAACAATTTGTTTGAAATGGGTCTAGAATTGGCTGTATTTTCACGAGATATGCTTTTTATTCCGCGGAAATTACGTATTTTACCGAAAAATTCGAAAAAACCATTGAATTCGATGTATGTACCACAACTTTTAGTATTTTTGTCATATTTCAGTTTGTTTGAATAGTATTTTAATCATTTTTTTATTTTGATGTGTTTTTTGCGCTAAATACAAATTTGAAAACTATTTTGGTCTATTACAAATATTTCTCGAGAAATAACGGAAAAACTACTGTCGTGGCGGATCGCGATTAGCGGCCATTACTCGATAATTATATACAACAACTATTAATCACAAAAACCGAAGTCACCTATATTCCCGCCGGAGTGATGGCTGGCAGGCCGTCACGGAGGCCAAACGCTCGAATTTAACGCAAATTACGAATTTTTGTTGAGAAAATAGACAATTAGGATAAGTTAGGTTATGTTTGGTAATTTCAGTAAAAAATGCATTTTTCGAGCTGAAAAAATAATTTTACTCCAAAACCAGCTATTTATTTGTGTTCAGCATAAAAAAAACACGAGAAATGAAAAACATTTTGTCGAAAATTAAGATTTTTAAAAAAGTTGGTTTTTTCATTATTAAATAAATATCTAGTTTTTTCGACTTTTCGGTAAAAAACGAGTTTTCCGCGGATGAAATCAAACTCCTCAAGAGATATAAACTCATTTTTCACTACTTTATTCTTTATTAACATGAAATCGTATTTTCAGAGGTGACAAGAAAGTGCATAATTACCGCATTTTTAGTGAATGAGAATAAATCTATTTATACTGAACATATAAATTATACATAGGAATACAATCGTAAGTCAACATATAATAAATGAAGTCCTTAGAATCCCAAATATTTGGTTTATTTTCAGTTAGGAAGTTAGGTGCGTTAAAGTAGTCCTTGATAAAGTTGTAGTAAAGGAAATTGGACCGTAAGTAAAGGGATGTATATGTCCAGGGTGGTTGGAAGGAGAGAAGACGTAAGTTACAATTCTTGACTGAGGAAAGTAACGTGAAATATTTAAATCAGCACGTACCATTTTGTTCAATAACTTGCACAACAGTTTGTAAACGTAGTATAGCGATTCATTTTCAGGAATTAGTATTGGAAATTTACTATATATCCTCCTGAGTCCTAGTTATAAATTACCATTCATAGTATTAAAAGCCTAATGTCCTTATACAATTACACAATTTAACATGTATCTAAGCCCTGAATAGAACTTCACATCTATAATACTAGAACCTTAATGTTCTTAAATAAGAACAAAATATTAGAGAAATAAACGTAACTCTAACAGTTGTTATATTAGACCACAGACGGCAGCATGTTTTTTTTTCCTGTTTGGAGTTTTTTTTCTCAGGACTCAAGACCTTTTTCCGAAATGTACTTACAGAATGACATTATGCTTTATCTACTACAAACTCTAACCATACTCAGATCTTCACTACTTGATAAAATGTGTCCTTTTATAGCTCAAAGGGACTTAGTAGGTTATAAAACAGAAATAAACATAAACTGACATAAACAATTTATTTTAGTACACTGGATGAAAATATTTAACGGTATTGTTGGTTTATTAATAAGAATGTGGATTGCTTAATTTATTGTGTTTTGAAAACAAAAAAATATAATTAAACTAGCAAAACAAATATTTCTCCCACTGTGCTTATTTTCTTAGCTATCAAGCTTAAAGAAAGTTTGGACAATTATGAACTAGCAAGCTTATGTCAAGTTGCTGTTTAAGTTTCTTACTATTTTTATTTCTTATAAGAAGTTACTATCAGAAAATTGGGTCTAACTACGAAGGAATTTGGGTAAATTATTTCTATATATACGACAAATATTTTTGAATATTTTGGATTTTCAAATTGCGCTTATTAAAAAGTATTTTTTTAATATTTACGTAGTTATATTAAGTATAGTAATTATTATAAAGCACCAAACTTATTTCAAAAAATTTTACTTAGGACCTTTATATAAAGTGTATAAATTTATTCTTAACTAGAATCTATATTTTCTTATGACAACCGTGTCAAGGTGCTATGTACATTATTTACAAAGTAACCAGACGTTTCGCCCATACTGTGATGTGGTTTCCTCAGTGGTATTTATAAGACGGTACTATAATAATTTCTGTACAGTAAATTTTTTAGAACTCAGAATTGTACTATTTTTTTTTTTTTTTTTGTAAAATTTTGTTTACGGAATTTCCTAGAAACTCAGTGGTTTTTCTAAAATTTAGTCTTATTTATATTTGTATATATTTTACTGTAAGCAATGTCATAAAATAAATAAAAGTATATTTAATGTATTTAGTGACAATTATAAGTGAAATTTAATGAGTTTTTATATTTAATTGTCATTGTGGTTTTGTAAGAAAATCCCAAAGCATTTCAATTTGTCCAAAAACAGCTCTATAAAATGTACAAGAGGTGGATATATTTTAAATAAATATATGTTATACCATTTGTTTGCTAAGGGTTAAATTAATATACTTCCTTATAAAAATATATTTAAAATACTTTAAGTATAACAAACATATTGTATAGAAGGAAGTACTCAGACTAAGAATAGAACTATTTACTCCCTTTGAAAAAACTCAGCGGAACTTAGTCTAAAAGACTCCTCTTTCAGATTATGTCATATAATGAACACCCTACTACCATAGAGTTCTTCACCAGATAAGGATTCAGGTCACCACTTTGTCCTTTTTTAACCTAAAGAATAGCTTTTCTTGGTAACTCTTTGTTGGTAAAATCCTTACAAAACCAGGACAATGGTGTGGAATATGGTCAAAGACTACTTGTGATGTTTCCTCGTTTATTTTTCAGTTAAGTAAAATATTACAAAATAAAAGTATTTTGATAAAAATAAACCGAATTTGGATGTGTTTTGCGATGTTGTTCTATGAACTATAAAGTCGTAGATTATAAATCATTAAATTAAGGGTGATACGACAAATTATGTTCACTAAATGCCTTCAACCCTTGTACTAAAAATATATTTAGTTGACTTAAAGTGTACTACAATGTAGTAATGTAACCGAAAGAAAGTGTCAAAATGACAGAAAATTTAACAGCTAGATGCTCACTGAGGGCTAAAATAAACGCAAATTAAAAATACACATTCTCTGAAATGTAAAATTTAAAATTTAGTCTTTAACTTAGTTTGCATATTTAAAGAAGAATAGTCTTTCGATACTTTAATTAAAAATGTAAGTTTAAATTATAACTTTAAACTTAAGAAATAGTGTACTTAAAAAATCCTTGTAAACAATAATGGTTTAAATTTAGTGGCAACTGATCTAAATATTTCCTATAAACAGTTAAGAAATTAGGAAACATAAAAAAATATTAATATACACTAAACATAATTTTATATAAAAACAATAAATTACGAATCATATCAAGGGAAGATAGCAAAAACTCTAATTAGTGTATCAGGAAAGAATGTGGCCTAACAGATAATAAGGAAGGACAAAATACGTACATTTAAGTCTGACCAGTTATGAGGGGAAGAGCCAAAGTCTGAATATTCCTAAAAATACTGAAGTTTGATGTGTTTTAAGAGCAGAAAAAAGATTTTTTCTAGAAGTATAATATGTTTTATGGCTCATCTTTGTAGTAATAATTTTAATTCGGAGTTTTTTCTAATAATAATAACAATCATACGCTTTCTCTATAGGACAGTAGGCCCTACTCTAAAGTATTTCTATTGCACAATATATTCACCCACTTTGTTGATTATGATAAATATTGAAATCGTTCACTGAATACAAATATTACTATTACTTATTGGTACTTTAAAAATTAATTATTTTTTCAATAAATTGTATTATATTACTGTCAACAAAAGTATAAATAAAATGTATGAATGTTGTATGCAATAAAATATATATATGGCATTAAAAAAAGACTATCCACTTCTTCTAAATTGACAAATAAAATAACAAAATTGACATTTATGCTACACACTCACCTTCTTACTAAAGTTTTTTCACTCAGACACACCCTAAGTCAATTTCCCAAAACTGATATCCGACCAATATACACAACTATAAATATTAATAGAAAATATAGACTTGAAGTCAGAGGTTTTTAACGCTTTTTGAATATTTACAAGAATATTAATAATGTATTAGTGATGTAGATTTAACAGACATGTATTTAGTTTTGAATATTGTTATGGTTTTAACGAATAGTTGCACAAATATGATAGAATTTCTGATTTGGGCTCTTCATATTTTGATAGTGGCGTACGTCCTTGTGCTGACACTGAAACATATATGTAATAACAGAAAGATGTATTGGCCTGATTCTCAATCGTTTCGGAAAACCTTCGTCTAGCTTCAATACTTAACTTGATTCTCACGATAGAATACGAAAGACAATGTCATACTTCTTGAACAGTTCAGGAGATGAGCACTATGAACGAGAATTGTGGATAACTGTTCAGAATTAGTTTAGCGTCGTCAAAAACAGATAAATTTGATTTATCCCAAGCCATTACCTGTTATGATGCATGTAACGTTTTACAAGACTACAGCGTTAACTGTGAACGGTTACATAAAGACAATACTGCATGATGCACACTGAATTTATTATTTTTATTATCAGTAGTTTAAAAGATATATAATTCTTTATTTATCGTCTATATTTACAATTCATAACATTTTCAATGTAGAATCAATGTTTTATTGGTGTTAAAATATCATAACCTTTAACAATATGGTTTTATTTATTAATAGTTTATATTGTTGCACCTTAACAGACAAGTTACTTCAACTGCCATCTTTAACCACACAAATTCCACTTCATTTGGTTTCTGGTTGAAGTTAACACGAAAACATAATGAAGTGTCAAAATGCGTTAGTCACAATATATATTGTTGCCCCTTAACAGACAAGTTACTTCAACTACAATCTTTAACCACACTAATTCCACTTCATTTGATTTCTGGTTGAAGTTAACACGAAAACATAATGAAGTGTCAAAATGCGTTAGTCACAATATATATTGTTGCCCCTTGACAGACAAGTTACTTCAACTACCATCTTCAACCACACAAATTCCAGTTCATTTGATTTCTGCTTGAAGTTGACACGAAAACATAATGAGGTGTCAAAATGCGTTAGTCACGATATATATTGTTGCACGTAACTTAATCATAATTAAGTTTGTATTTGGCATCTAAATACAAAACAATTGAATTCTCATAAGAAGTGGTTCAAATTACAGTGGATATCATACGCAATATCTTAAAGAAAAACACAAAAAAAATAATGAACGCATAATTAACCTTACATTTTTAAACCTGTATTGACATTTGGAAGGAGGCGTATTTTTTTTAAATTTTTACTCTATTTTACGTTGTACGTTTTTAGTTTCACCCTACTTGAATAAAGAATTTTTAGTTTGTTGTTTTAAATGATAAATTAATTATTATTAAAATTTCTAAAAATGCAATGTTTCAAAAACTGAGTAACGAACCATGACTAAAAAATGTCTTAGAAAACTTTTGTCTTAGGATTAGAAAAAATGTCTTAGGATATTCACCAGTTTAAAGAGAATATAAAAAGATGATGTTTTCTGCATCGTGGAGTGGAATAGTATATCTCTTTGCATAAACCCTTTTGACTTTTAAAATTATATGACATTTGTTGCTTTCTGATATTTATCAAGAATGTTTTATGCAATAGTTTAAAGAACGTGAAATATGTTTTGGATAAAGATGAATGAGTTTCATTTTAAGAAAAATGAAAAACAAGTATTGCACACATTTCTGTTATAATATCGATTATGTCGAAACTAGTAATATAAATATTAATAATTATTATAATCTTGTAATATTACTGTTAAAAGTTTACTTCAGAGCTATCATAACGTTATGTTTTTAACTATATGTCCTGTTGAAAAAATTTTCCTTTTAAAATGTTTAATAAATTCAGTCTGCTTGAACTTAAACTTAAGTATACAGTTAATTACTTTTTTTTATCTATGGCCATATACATATAAAACCTTATGTACCTACTTTGGGTACAGTATATGATCGTGTATATTGTAATGGATCATGGAAAATATCTGAGCGCTACTTAGGTGATTGAGGGCCCTCCTTGTACGAGGAGCTTCCTGTCTCTGGGCCATTCTAGTTAATTTTATGAGGAGGTAATTGTCCTGTAGATGGAACCAGAACCCTCCCGAAATGGTGCCCAGAAGGACCTAGATCTCCTTGCAGAAACATATCGAATAACCTCACTCATCTGAAAACATCTAGACTCGCAGTGGTGCTTTATAAAAATGAACTCTCAGCCGTTCAGAGTTAGTCAATGTCAGTACAGTGGAAGTGTGCCCTTAGTTGTCTACCTGAAAAGGAAATGACAGTGTTTAGTAGTGATAGTTGACGAACAGTGATATAGAGGGTGTTTCGCGAGAGGTTGACACAGCTTCAAGACATGATAGTAGACATAAAATAAGCAAAAAGTTAATGTAAACATGTTGCTTACTCACTTTGTTAAGTGCATGGATGTCTGTATGTGATTTTTATTTAAGAAATTAAATCTAATACATGGTTTGAGCTAATAATTTGAAACTTGGCACATTTGATAACCTAGTTAGAGGTAGGTTAAAATAAATAAAGTAATAAAATTATCAGTTTAGAAATAGCGGCCATAAGAAATGTTAAAAGTTAAATAACTTAAAAATCGTTCTTTATTGAAAATATATTTCGACATTTAATTTTTTTTTAATTTAGTGACAAACCCAAAATTACCTTAATTTTAAAAAACTTTTATAAAATAAAAGAGAAAATCACTTTTTCATGTATGCTTGTTTAGGAGATTTACTTGTATAAAGTTTACCAACCAAATGTGTTACTTCATGGCCTTTATAAACAGCTGTTTTCAATTATTTTAAATTATCAGCCGTTTTTAATATTTCAAATTATCAACTATTTTCACAAATATTGTATGAATGTTTGGTTATGTCTCATTATTGCTGTTTATTTATTGTTTTTTGTTCACTTTTTAAACTACACAATATGTTTTTTACGTAAAATAAATTTCGTTATTTAACAAAAGGCTATTTTTTTAGGTAACTATAAACGGGCATCCATGGAAAAGTGCTTCACATAAAAACATTGATTCGATAGTTTAAAATAATTGAAAACATCTGTTTACAGTGACCATGAAGTAATAGATTTTGTTAGTATACTGTATGCACTAATGAAATCCCCTAAACGAGCATACATGAAAAAGCGCTTTACTCGTTTATTTCTAACCGATTTTTAAAATTAAGATATTTTTATATTTGTCATTAAATTTACAAAAATTAATTGTTAAATACAGTTTCAATAAAAATAACGGTTTTTTTTAATTATTAAAGGTTTAACAATACTTATGACCGCTGTTTTGAAATCGACAAAGATAATTTTGTTAATTCTTTATTCTAACCTACTTCTAACTAGGTTAGCAAATGTGCCAATTTTCAAACTCTTAGCTCAAAACATGGTTGAGATTTAATTTTTTTAATAAAAATCACATACAGATATTATACATAAACTTAACAAGATGAGATAGGCCACATGTTTATAGGAATATTTTATTTTATTTGTATGTCTACTATCAATGCTGAATTTGTGCCAACCTCTCGCGAAACAGCCTGTTTATATTGTGTGAAGATTAACACAAGTTTAATAAGTGAGATCAATAATTGTAAATAGTTGGGGTTTCATTTCAAGTGTTAAATTGTGTCTGACTGATAATTCAGATTTATAAATATCTTGAAGTTTGTAGTTTTTATTTAATTAGCGACTGTTAATAAATGTAAAGTTAGAAATCACACAGCAGAATCGTCTTATTATTTCAGAACCTGTGGACCACAGAAATATTATATGATAAAACCATGCCCAACGGTAATTAATTGATATTGCTTAACCTTCAAAGTTTATATTTCAAATTAACTCTTAATTTGCTACCTCACCATGGCTATGAGAATTTTTTGATGAGAAATGTAATTGTTAAAATTAATTTTACTTCTAATTGAGTTCAAAATATCATGGTTAAACAATTATGAAAGAACTACCTCCAGTGCTTTATTGAATATAATTGGAAAAGCTAGGAAGTAAATAAAATATTAGGCAATTTTGGTTAACTTCATAATGATAGTTATATAAGTGAATATTGAAAAAACTCCTCATTAGAGGTTGGATTTCTACTAGGACTATTGAAGCATATTTAAGAGCATTATTAATTGATACAAAAATATATTTTACATAATTTATTTTATTAACTTTTAAGACGCCATTTCAAGGGGAATCGGTATACAGTTTACGGATTAAAACGAAAAGAAAATATCAGCCAATCTCAAAACCTGATCTTAAGAAGTCACCCTGTACATGTATAGACGGTCAATGTAGATGATGAAAGGCCAATATCACTTTGAGTCATAAATCTATTCTCCCATATAGTTGTGGGTATTAATATATCTTAATTCGTGTTTCTACACTAATTATATTTATGAAATACACATAATTAATTTATACTGCCTTTACCTAGTACAGTAATAATATTAAAAAAAATCTTATTCCTCCTATTTTCAGCGCCATTTTGGTGTAGCTTTGTAGCAGAAATGTGTTACATTCGTCAAGCACAAAGGAAACTTCCGTATACCGTACATGTGACGTTAATCAGCCTTTGAAAATTTACATTGAAAATTAGGCTTTCTTTCCAGCTAGAGAAGTCATAGCGTTATATATTTCACTGTATATGTACAAACTGTACATTGTAATCTACACATTTTTGGGCTGAACAATATTTTTAATTTACAGATCCATGTTCAATGTTTATACTTTTTTAATCTATAAATCATAAACTATTTCGTTTTCCTTCGTAAAGTATTTACTGTTACTTCACATACTTTTAATCTTATTCACTCTTTTTTCGTAGGGAAAAAGGTGAATAAACGTAAATGTGTATACCAAAAATGAACAATTTGAAGGTAAAGTTATATTACATGTAAACTTAAGGTGAAATATTGTCGTTTAGATTGTTGTTTAATTTACTGTTTCATATTTTTCTTTAACTCATTAAAATCTTTGTATGGTCATTTAAGCATTCACTGCTAACGTTACTATCGTTGTAACAATCTGATTATTTTTAATTTGGCCTATAGATAAATCAAGTTCATATTTAAGGTCATAAACTTAAGTACAAGTATGTTGTATAGAGATAAACTAAATGCAATATTTAACTTTTTTTTCTTGATATGGTATACTATTTTAAATTATAATATGTCACGATTTACTGAATACACTACACGCAACCTTGTATATTTATGTGTATAAAATTTGAAATGTTACTAAGGTAACTCATAAGGTGATTTTAAATCACGTTGGCGTGAAGGAAATTGGACTGTAAGTAAGGGAACGTGTTGGAGAGAGGTTGGATGGAGGGGAGACACGAACAACTTGATTTTGGACTCAGAAAACAAATAGAAAAACTTTGAGCAGAAGAGACACTAAGTTAAACCAATACGATACCTATAAACACCAATATCATTACATAAGTTATAATCTTGACTGTAGGATATTTCGGATAACTTTTAGAACATTATTTTCATATTATTAAGACGCCAATCGTCAATATATGGGCGAATATAGATTTCAAATGGGTGAGATGATTGTAAATGAGTAAATGTAGTCATTGGTACAAACTAAGACTGACTAATCCTTAGAAAGTACCATAAATTAATAGCCCAATGATATGAACAGCTGGTGGTTATTAGCTTATTTGTTTAAAATTTTTCGGCACTGGTTGAAATCGAACTGAGAAACCTCAGCTTCACAAGCCTGGCTTTAACCAACTACACTACTGATCAGTTTATGTAGTTTAAATTTCAGGAAATTAGAGCTAAAAATTTCTGTATAAATAAAGGGGTTAAACTCATAGGCGGTTTTTAACCAAGAAAATATATTTTTAACCGTAAAAATTATATCGAGCAATGAACTATAGGATTATGAATTTATTATGAACTACTATAGGAAACGTTTAGATATTAAATAGCGTATACTAAAACTTCTATTATAAAACGTAATATATTTACATTTACTGTACTTTACTTGAGAAATATATATTTGCACAGTCTCCCACCCCCACTAATTAATCATGATAATTATTTAATTTAAGACAATTAGTTAGCAAGCGTATGTCAAGTTCCTGGTAAAGTAATTACTTTGTACCCAATCACATCAACGAACGAGTATTCTAGGAAGACACCAAATGAATGTGTCTACATTCGTTCCCTTCTTCGAAGCCCCCCCCCCCCTTACATTCAGTGTTACATTTTCCAATCAGCAACTAAAACCCCCTCAACCGTTTCGACTGATGTCAAAGTGTAAACTTTTCAATAGCGTCAATTTAACAGTAACTGTTGATTACAAATGTACACCATTTTAAATTATAAATGTAATACAAAGAAAATAATTATTATACAATGAAATCCTCTGTAAATGTTCCGAAGGAGGTTTGAATACCAATTTAAAGCCTTAACTAGCTTTGAAGTTAGATGATATTTATATTAGTTAAAAACTTAAATATATACCAATTATTCATTATTGTTATGTATTATATTGGTAGTTTATTTTCAATTAGTACACATATAATGCGCAAACCATCAAAATCTTCCTAAATTAATTTCTTTTTTACAAAGACTAAACATGTATTTACTATAAACTAAAACAATTACGTGTTATTGCGATAACTGTTGAAATATATGGACATAAAGTGATTTAATAAAATGCCCTATGTATAGTTTATTATAATATGAAGGAGTTAAAATTATTTTAAAGTAAACGTTGAATTTGATTAAATCATTGATGAATGAATATTTAAATAAATAGAAGTTTACGTTTAGTTTCTTATTGCCATTTTGGAAAATATTGACTCCCTCTTTACACATTGAATTTGATTCAATCGCAGTTTTGTTAGTTTGTTATCCTTTCAGAAGTCGACATGATTAAATAAACTTTTGGATGTTTTAGCTTATTTCGTAGGCTTAAGCGGCGGTGTCATTACAAATAACTAAAGCTTCCGGTAACGACCGCGTCAAGGCGCTATCTATAATAGTGATTTATCTCTGAGACTGATACCACTGAGGATGTTACATTACAGCAAGGGTAAAACGTTTGGTGATGTAAATATTGTAAATAACACCTTGATGTGGTCGTTACTGGAAGCTTTAGTTATTTGTAATGACACCACTTATTGTAATTATTGGATGTTTTATATGTAAGTATTGTCATTTAATGTATGTTATTTATATGAAACAAATTAACCTCATTAACACAAAGGTCAATATTTACGATATCACGATTTTGATAAATGTTTTCAGTCCATCCAAGATGCACTTTCTTACGTTATTTCTTTCCTTAATGGACATTTGATTACTTAAGACCAAAAAATATAGCAACGATAAGCTAAAATGACCGTCATCTATTTCCAACATGAAAACTTTTCATTGGCCACAACTATCTTGACTTTTGAAGTAAAACTATCAGAACTAATGTTTCCAGCATTGATGTATTTTTAACTCAATCAGTTTTGTTTTATATGCGTGAATTTGTACATAAATAATTTATATGTTTTTAAACATATTTACAGTTTTTTATTATTAAAAATCAAACAAACATACTTACAATACATTAATATACAGAAACCGCTAACAGTTTAATATAAGTATATTTTTTATAACAGTCAAGAATCACAGAAAATTGCTCTTTGATTGTTTTAAGTAGCAAGAGATAAATATCCCTTTAACTGAGTTGTTAAATTTTGATGAATTTACTTTGACTTGGATGTTTGATAAATCGGTGTTTTCCTACTTTTCGTCCTCCTAAAGTAGACTTAGGTTGAGATTTTGTATTGATGTGATAGTTTAAAGAGAACAACGGAGGAAAGGGTAAACAAGCGTAGTGAACCATCACATTGCGAAGTAAAGACTGTAGGCTAGTTAAATAATAGGTCTAAATCAATGTTGGAGTCTATATTTAGGGAGGGAAAATCTACATTGCACTTGTGACATTTAAAACTTAGAGCATCTATAAAGTTTCTCTCTGTTATTTGTCGTGTGTAATATATTCATAAAGTTCAGCAGAACCGACAGAAAGTTCACAGAACAAAATGTAATTTGTTTTATGTGTAGTTATTCGACATTGTCAGGCACTTTGACATGCAAGTTTTAATTCTTTGTAAATGTTGATACAATAACAAGCTATAAATATCTTGTACTAGCCATTATAGTAATTTAAAATTATAACAATGATAACCAATGATTTATCATATGGCAGCTGCCAGTAAGAACAATAATTAAATTTTGTAGGCACCAGTGGTGCAGTGCTGGGTAACTTAGCGTCCACTCAATGGTTGCAATCGACACGGACACTTCTAGATAAGTCTGAAGTGTCCATGTACGATGGTAGTCAGTGTCCGGTTGTTGTGCATGTAAGAGAACCGAGTATGAGGCTTGTCAGTAAGCTGAGAATCAAACAAATACTACTTTGCTCGTATTTTACGAAGTAGTTTCCCTATCTATAGGGCTAATAGTAAATTGCTGTTTCTAAGAAACAGTTGACTATAGTTAGTAACATTGACTACACTCGTTCATCAGCTCTTATCACTCTTATTTACCTCTCATAATCACCCATATCTCTACAATCTTGTGGCTTGATGATATGCAATGATTGATGAATAGTGAAAATACTATAATTTATTACAGGTAATAATTATTTTTTTGTTATTTATAATGATAAGTATTCAATCAGTTCTTTCATATGTACTTAATAATAATTATAATTATTAAATAAGATGTATGTTTAGGGAGATAGCTGTCAGGCTCTTCAGTTAGCTGAAAATAAGATCATTACTACGTGGTTCGGATCCTCGTAAATCTGTAGGTCCCTTAGTTGCTTTGGCTATTGGACTATTAATAAATAGCTCTTTCAGAGGAAAAGTCTACTTTAGTTAGTAACAATGACTACACTCGTTCACCTAAACTGATGGCATTCATTCACCCGTATCTTGACGATCGCCGTCTTAATAATGATTAATTAATAATTAATTAAATTCTTTTTTAAACTTGGTACATGATTACAAAGATTTTTGTTATGTTATGGTAACTTTCTGGTCTTAATCTTACATAAATTTATATACTTTCTTCATATTTACCAAAAATGTCGTATAGTACAACCATAAATCCAGAATATAAATATAGAAATCCTCCCCATATGATCAACAAACCTTACACATTAAGGGTTTAAAGATTATTACAATATCATATTTTTAATGTACAGTATGTTGCTACATAACAGATATTTAAATCTAGAAACAGTTTTCTGTGATACGTTGTTCTCTCTGCCACGTGCAGCCCAACAGTGAAGTATCGAGCCCATTATATGTTCAGACAGCTTGCCAATACGAGGAATACATTGGTTGGCTACAATCCAAACAGCAAGCCAAAGAGGAGATGGAATCAGCAACCAACGCGAGTTGGTGGGGCCTTTCATTCACTAATTGCGTAGATTGTCTTGTTTATAGACAGTGAAACCGTTGGATGAATGGAATGAAGTGTGTGTCCATAGTCTATTGAGTTTCTGAAAGAAGATTCCTTGCCACGTTCACAACTTATATTAAAATTGAACTAAAACAATTTTAAAAATAGTAACTGTATATAACTTATTATTATTTATTACTTCCAACAACAACCATTTTACAACACTGAAAATTAGATGATAGTTGCTAACTGAAAATTCAACTTAAGTGTAACAAAATATAATATAAACAACGATATTATAGCAATAACAGAACAATCAACAACAGCAGTAGCAGTAAACATGACAACAATATAATAAACGTATAAAGTATAAAAATAACATAATAAATACATAACTAAAACAATATCAGAAATAACCATAACAATAACAGCAGTAATAATATGAATAACGATAGATATAGATATAATATACATGAAAAAAACATAACAAGAAAAAATATAACTGGTTAACAAGCTTCATGATATTCTCACTAAAGAAGAAACAGTCTAATGGAAAATAGGAAATAAGCTAAAGAAAGATTTTACTGTTTCCATATTAAACTGGTAAATCTGGAATTTGGTATCTTCTCCGTTAATTCACTACCATAGCCATAGATTAACATAACCTAACCAAACCTAACTTAACCAAACCTGACATAACCTAACCAAACTTATGTCAGATTAGGTTATGTTAAGTAATAAATAACACAACCTTAACAAATCTAACATTACCTAAAGAAAGAAATGGTAGTAAATTAATAGAAAATGTCTTGAATTTAATTTTAAATATAAGATATAAGGTTATGATAACTGTGACACATTTAAATGGACCTCACAGTCTCATTGCAATTCAGTCAAAATAAGACTCAGATTGGAAGAAAAGGAAGTAATGGAATGAAATGGGCATCCACTGAGACCTTTCCAGGGCACTGGGCAACAGATGGCAGCCGACTGCATTCTCCCTAATTAAATACATCCCACGTCATTACAAACTATTTTCACACATCTACATTGTATTTTTTTCTTTTTTTAAGGGAAAGGCAGTGAATGAATAGTTTTTTTAAAAGACACAAATATTTAATTTGACGATTAAATAATTATTATGATTTGAAAGTTAAATTTAATTTAGTTCAAGTTATGTAGTTACTTTTTAACATATTTTACTTGTCTGCAATGACTTGACAATAAATCTCTTTATGTTTACGTTTTATGTGTGAAGTGATTTGAGGATCACCAAACGTATTAAGTAGAACAAGTAAGATGTAGAAATTAACACTAAATTCATTAATAATATCTTCATAAATCAGATTAATACACAAGCTAGTTTATGAGACAGTTTATATTTTTAAATTAAAACTATGAAAAGAATCAATCTTTTAGCACATTTTGACAATAACGGTTTTCGTAGTCTGATTGGGCTTTTAAAACACTAGTGAAGTAGTAAATAAAAATTATTTTTATTACAAAGTAAACATTTTTTCTTTTTCATATGTTGAACCATAGGCACCTCTTTGTTCCCATGGTTATACAATGTGGCTGGCTCTCTTTGGAATTTATTTTCCTGGAATATGATTTCCGTGCTAAATAAATCTGTCCCTCGCCTATTTTATGAACGAACAATGGCATAGATGATCCTAATTTGGTGTACAACAAGTATATTTACTTTTTTATAAATTTTTAGGGAAATATATTGGATAAAAAAATGTGGTCACTGTATTGTTATTCAAATATATTTCTGTTTCAATATAACATTTGGTTATTTAGTGTAATTCAGAGCAAGGTATGAGTCAAATTTATAAATGTATTTATATTTAAGACACAATATTTATACATTCTGACATAAATATATTTTAATAATTCTAAAAATCTCAAAAAGGAGTAAATTTAAATTTTAAATATAATATAACCCTGATGTTGGAAAATAATTTCAATTTTTTTATAAATCAAACCAGCTATAAATTTATTAAACTGAAGCATCTTACTGAAGCAAAGGCAAATTAAATTCCAACCTTTTAGTACATCCAGGAATCTTCTACAGGCAAAAGTAATTCTTATATTGATACCAGTAGTATGTAATTAAAAATACAAAAAATATATTGATGCTGTTATATAAAATATAAAAATTAATGCAAAATGAAAAGCAATTATGACCAGGAATTCCAAAAAATATATATCGACTACATAGGAAAACATATTTGTTTCATTTAACAAAGGACAAACAAGGAAACTCGCAGGTATTTAATAAAAAGTAATAACAGTGAGATGTCAAGGTTCTTATAAAGTAGGGATAATATATTAAAACATAATTAAAAATAATTGTAAATAATTAAAAACCAAATTAATACTGTACTATGGGGAATATACTTATGGAGAATATAGTAATGGAGTATATAGTATTGGTAAATATGTTTACGGAGATAATAGTAATGGGGAATATACTTATAGAGAATATAGTAATGGTGTATATAGTATTGGTAAATATGTTTACGGAGATAATAGTAATGGGGAATATACTTATGGAGAATATAGTAATGGTGTATATAGTAATGGTAAATATGTTTACGGAGATAATAGTAATGGGGAATATACTTATAGAGAATATAGTAATGGTGTATATAGTATTGGTAAATATGTTTACGGAGATAATAGTAATGGGAAATATACTTATGGAGAATATAGTAATGGTGTATATTGTATTGGTAAATATGTTTACAGAGATAATAGTAATGGGGAATATACTTATGGATAATATAGTAATGGGGTATATAGTATTGGTAAATATGGTTACGGAGATAATAATATAGGGGAATATACTTATGGAGAATATAGTAATGGTGTATATAGTAATGGTAAATATGTTTACGGAGATAATAGTAATGGGGAATATACTTATGGAGAATGTAGTTATTGGGTATAGGGTATTGGTGAATATGGTTACGGAGATAATAGTAATGGGGAATATACTTATGGAGAATGTAGTTATGGGGTATATAGTAATGGTGAATATGGTTACGGAGATAATAATAATGGGGAATATACTTATGGAGAATGTAGTAATGGGGTATATAGTATTGGTAAATATGGTGACGGAGATAATAGTAATGGGGAATATACTTATGGAGAATATAGTAATGGGGTATATAGTATTGGTAAATATTTTTACGGAGATAATAGTAATGGGGAATATACTTATGGAGAATATAGTAATGGGGTATATAGTATTGGTAAATATTTTTACGGAGATAATAGTAATGGGGAACATACTTATGGAGAATATAGTAATGGTGTATATAGTATTGGTAAATATGTTTACGGAGATAATAGTAATGGGGAATATACTTATGAAGAATATAGTAATGGTGTATATAGTAATGGTAAATATGTTTACGGAGATAATAGTAATGGGGAATATACTTATGGAGAGTATAGTAATGGGGTATATAGTATTTGTAAATATGTTTATGGAGATAATAGTAATGGGGAATATACTTATGGAGAATTTAGTTATGGTGTATATAGTATTGGTAAATATGTTTACGGAGATAATAGTAATGGGGAATATACTTATGGATAATATAGTAATGGGGTATTATAGTATTGGTTGAATATGGTTACGGAGATAATAGTAATAGGGAATATACTTATGGAGAATGTAGTTATGGGGTATATAGTATTGGTGAATATGGTTACGGAGATAATAGTAATGGGGAATATACTTATGGAGAATGTAGTTATGGGGTATATAGTATTGGTAAATATGGTTACGGAGATAATAGTAATGGGGAATATACTTATGGAGAATATAGTAATGGTGTATATAGTATTGGTAAATATGGTTACGGAGATAATAGTAATGGGGAATATACTTATGGAGAATATAGTAATGGTGTATATAGTATTGGTAATTAGGTTTACGTGGGGAAAATACTTATGGAGAATATAGTAATGGTGTATATAGTATTGGTAAATATGTTTACGGAGATAATAGTAATGGGGAATATACTTATGGATAATATAGTAATGGGGTATATAGTATTGGTTGAATATGGTTACGGAGATAATAGTAATGGGGAATATACTTATGGAGAATGTAGTTATGGGGTATAGGGTTTTGGTGAATATGGTTACGGAGATAATAGTAATGGGGAATATACTTATGGAGAATGTAGTTATGGGGTATATAGTATTGGTGAATATGGTTACGGAGATATTAATAATGGGGAATATACTTATGGAGAATGTAGTAATGGTGTATATAGTATTGGTAAATATGTTTACGGAGATAATAGTAATGGGGAATATACTTATGGAGAATATAGTAATGGGGTATATAGTATTGGTAAATATGGTGACGGAGATAATAGTAATGGGGAATATACTTATGGAGAATATAGTAATGGGGTATATAGTATTGGTAAATATGGTGACGGAGATAATAGTAATGGGGAATATACTTATGGAGAATGTAGTAATGGGGTATATAGTATTGGTAAATATGGTGACGGAGATAATAGTAATGGGGAATATACTTATGGAGAATATAGTAATGGGGTATATAGTATTGGTAAATATATTTACGGAGATAATAGTAATGGGGAATATACTTATGGAGAATATAGTAATGGTGTATATAGTATTGGTAAATATGTTTACGGAGATAATAGTAATGGGGAATATACTTATGGAGAATATAGTAATGGTGTATATAGTATTGGTAAATATGTTTACGGAGATAATAGTAATAGGGAATATACTTATGGAGAATATAGTAATGGTGTATATAGTATTGGTAAATATGTTTACGGAGATAATAGTAATGGGGAATATACTTATGGAGAATATAGTAATGGTGTATATAGTAATGGTAAATATGTTTACGGAGATAATAGTAATGAGGAATATACTTATTGAGAGTATAGTAATGGGGTATATAGTATTTGTAAATATGTTTATGGAGATAATAGTAATGGGGAATATACTTATGGAGAATATAGTAATGGTGTATATAGTATTGGTTAATATGTTAACGGAGATAATAGTAATGGGGAATATACTTATGGAGAATATAGTAATTGGGTATATAGTTATGGAGAAACAGAAAATACTTATTAAATCACTCATAAAGGAAAATTAATCCTGGTGGGAACATAAACTTTGTTGTGAACCTTTTCATTAAAAGTGAAGAGTTAAACCATGTTTACATCGATATAAGTGTAAA
The DNA here is from genome assembly GCA_035578905.1 of Stictocephala bisonia. Taxonomy (NCBI): domain Eukaryota; kingdom Metazoa; phylum Arthropoda; class Insecta; order Hemiptera; family Membracidae; genus Stictocephala; species Stictocephala bisonia. The sequence continues at coordinate 991,903 of JAQJVL010000268.1, forward strand.
AAACAAAATAGACAGTTTCTTTAAAATATTTTTTTTTCAATATTCAAAGAATTTAGATAGAATCGTGTTTGGTACTCATACATAGACCCCAAGAGTTTTAGGCGGTTGATTTCGTACATACTTTGATGAATAATATTTGCTTTTTATGATTTGACCATATAAAATAGAGGACATAAGATGAAAATTTTCAAATGATAAGAAATAATAATAGTATCAAAAAGTCATACATTTTAATTTCTGATAAAGGAAACATATACCATCGTACTATTTGATATTCTCTAAAACTAATTACATTATTTCAAAACGGGTTTTATATTGATTGATTTATATTAAATATAACTAACTAGTAACTTGGGAGAAAAATTAAATATATTTTTATTTAAATATAGTTATATGAAACAGTTTCTGTAAATATTATGATATAAATGTCCCATATTTCCCCTAAAATTGACTAAGGAAGGCTATAAACTGGAGATGTAGTTATTTATTTTTAGGCACCTCGGAAAGTATTATATTACATTATACCTCTAAACGGAATTTAAAAACCTGTTTCTATGCACATATCTCGATCGTGTTACCTTATACGAGAGATTATATTTTAGTTTATAATAAAAACCTGTTTCTATGAACATATCTCGATCGTGTTACCTTATACGAGAGATTATATTTTAGTTTATAATAAAAACCTGTTTCTATGCACATATCTCGATCGTGTTACCTTATACGAGAGATTATATTTTAGTTTATAATAAAAACCTGTTTCTATTTACACATCTCGATCGTGTTACCTTATATGAGAGATTATATTTTAGTTTATAATAAAAACCTGTTTCTATTTACACATCTCGATCGTGTTACCTTATACGAGAGATTATATTTTAGTTTATAATAAAAACCTGTTTCTATTTACACATCTCGATCGTGTTACCTTATACGAGAGATTATATTTTAGTTTATAATAAAAACCTGTTTCTATTCACACATCTCGATCGTGTTACCTTATACGAGAGATTATATTTTAGTTTATAATAAAAACCTGTTTCTATGCACATACCTCGATCGTGTTACCTTATACGAGAGATTATATTTTAGTTTATAATAAAAACCTGTTTCTATGCACATATCTCGATCGTGTTACCTTATACGAGAGATTATATTTTAGTTTATAATAAAAACCTGTTTCTATGCACATATCTCGATCGTGTTACCTTATACGAGAGATTATATTTTAGTTTATAATAAAAACCTGTTTCTATTCACACATCTCGATCGTGTTACCTTATACGAGAGATTATATTTTAGTTTATAATAAAAACCTGTTTCTATGAACATATCTCGATCGTGTTACCTTATACGAGAGATTATATTTTAGTTTATAATAAAAACCTGTTTCTATGCACATATCTCGATCGTGTTACCTTATACGAGAGATTATATTTTAGTTTATAATAAAAACCTGTTTCTATTTACACATCTCGATCGTGTTACCTTATACGAGAGATTATATTTTAGTTTATAATAAAAACCTGTTTCTATGCACATACCTCGATCGTGTTACCTTATACGAGAGATTATATTTTAGTTTATAATAAAAACCTGTTTCTATGCACATACCTCGATCGTGTTACCTTATACGAGAGATTATATTTTAGTTTATAATAAAAACCTGTTTCTATGCACATATCTCGATCGTGTTACCTTATACGAGAGATTATATTTTAGTTTATAATAAAAACCTGTTTCTATGCACATACCTCGATCGTGTTACCTTATACGAGAGATTATATTTTAGTTTATAATAAAAACCTGTTTCTATTTACACATCTCGATCGTGTTACCTTATACGAGAGATTATATTTTAGTTTAGAATAAAAACCTGTTTCTATTCACACATCTCGATCGTGTTACCTTATACGAGAGATTATATTTTAGTTTATAATAAAAACCTGTTTCTATGCACATATCTCGATCGTGTTACCTTATACGAGAGATTATATTTTAGTTTATAATAAAAACCTGTTTCTATTCACACATCTCGATCGTGTTACCTTATACGAGAGATTATATTTTAGTTTATAATAAAAACCTGTTTCTATTCACACATCTCGATCGTGTTACCTTATACGAGAGATTATATTTTAGTTTATAATAAAAACCTGTTTCTATTCACACATCTCGATCGTGTTACCTTATACGAGAAATTATATTTTAGTTTATAATAAAACGTTAAATGTTCCGTAACTATATTGCCCATTACTATTTTCTCCGTAATTGTATTCCCCATTACTATATTCTCCGTAACTATACACCGCATTACTATGTTCCACATAACTATATACCCCATTACTATATTGCTCATTACATTTTCTCCATAACTATTGCCCACTACTATTTTCTCCATAACTATATTCCCCATAACTAATTTCTCCATTACTATTTTCCCCACAACTATATTCTCCATAACTATATTCTGCAACTGAATAGTTTAAATTTTTCTTTGTTTGATGATAATAAAAAACGGTTATTGCCATTGAAATTTTACAGGACTGACAAAGACAAAATTGCAAGTATAAATTGCAAAGTCATTCTTAAAATATTTAACCTAAAATTAAAAAATCTGGAAATTAATCTACAAGGCTTATCACGAGCCCAGTTGTATATTTATTTTGGTTATTCTTTCTGAAGAGGATGGGGCTCTGTATTTATCCCATTACCTGCGTAATTAGCGAGCTTTCCAAATCGAGCTGAACCGATGTGTTGTTTCGTTCTAATCTGTCTTGGATGGGTAAACATGATATAGTAAGAGTATAATACCTCAAATTCAACTGGATCTAAATTTAAAAACTCGTAAATTGAATAAAAATATTTCTGAGTAGCCAGTGATAAAATGTTTCAATGAAAGTTTTGTTGATATTTGTGAAATAACTTTAAAAGTTTATTATAAACTATGACGCATATTACTGTGTGACTGGAGAAAATGAAAGACAGTTATTTACCTATTAGGGTTTTCATGATTACATTTTCTTTGAATTATAAAACTCTGTGTGATTAATAATGTATTACGTTATGTCATACAAACATAAGTTAAAAACCTTCTTATTTCCTGCGCTTATGAAATGACGCTTACAGTGTTTTTGTTATAATTCTAAAAGCCTTTTCTTAAAGTTCATGTTTTCATTAGCTGTGATAATTGTCACAAAGAATAAGTCCGTCCCTAATAACTGACTGGTAATATTCATAATATCCAGATATTATGTAGCTACGCTAAGCGATCACAAACTTATGATGGACATTTTATGGTTCAGGTTAAATGAAACTTACAGCAACTGGGCCTGTAATTAAAAGAGGTTCATATCCAAAGATGCATACCGAGAAAATCAAAGCCATAGAAATTATAGTTCAAAAGATTCAAACTTCATTGGACTTGCAGTGAATGTAAATATAAATCAATTAATTATTGTAGCTAACATAACGTTCTGGATTTTAGGAGTAATGTTGGAAAAACATAAATAACATTCTTTCAATTCAAGAAATATTTAAAACACGTAAATATTAATCAACGTACTGAGCAAGTTTTAGGGTTTAGGGTAAATATTGCAGTTTTAGGGTTTAGGGTAAATAGTGCAGTTTTAGGGTTTAGGGTAAATAGTGCAGTTTTAGGGTTTAGGGTAAATAGTGCAGTTTTAGGGTTTAGGGTAAATAGTGCAGTTTTAGGGTTTAGGGTAAATAGTGCAGTTTTAGGGTTTAGGGTAAATAGTGCAGTTTTAGGGTTTAGGGTAAATAGTGCAGTTTTAGGGTTTAGGGTAAATAGTGCAGTTTTAGGGTTTAGGGTAAATAGTGCAGTTTTAGGGTTTCTATAAAATCACATATACAACCATAAGTTTAATTTCCTTGCAGTTGAAGGGAGATAAATGCTCGGTGAGTGTTTTTAGGCAAAGTTACATACAACCGTTCAGTTATTTTATTTTGGAACTTTTACTGGATTGGTTGTATGGCAGAAAAAATGAATAAGTTTACTTGTTCACAAACACACACAAACGTCATCAAAAGATCCAAACAGAGACAACTTCAACACATTGTTTATTTAGTCGAGAGATCTGCCGAATAGATCAACGTCAAAGACTGACGTGGGGGGAAGAACTGTCCCTTACAACTACACTTGTCCATTTGTCCAGATTAGCTTCTCGACTTCTGGACCAAGTTTACTCGTGAAGGGAGTTGAAAGGCAGTTCTTCACTCTGGGATTGAAGAATTACTCTAACTCATTACTCTCGTAAAGTGGGTCAAGTCAACGTAGTGGAAATGATCGAAGAACTAACTTAATAGAGCACTTTGAAGCTACTTTTTTCTTACTTTTGGTGAATACGATCATCAAGCGAAAAGGATATTGGATGATTTTTTAATAATAACTCCGAGTGTATTCCTTTCCAGATATCGTATTTTTTAAAGCTGTAATTTCAAATTTCTACAGTTATCATTAAATCAGGTTTGACCACAGTCGACTGGAGAAAAAAGATATCTACCACCCACTCGATAAGAACCACTCTAAACACACTTAAAACAGAACTAAATCGTATTTCAAAATTAATAATGTTTAGGTTCAGCAAATTCAACAGTCCGCTACATCTCATATGTTCATCTAGGTTATTCAGTCCACTGTTGTGTGGATGACAATGAATGGTAAAGTTACATTATATGTAGCTTTATCTGTAAATAAAGCTGTATCTGTACAGTTCAAGAATCAATGTGTCAAACAGTCATGGATCAAACTTCTTTTTATTTAATATAAATACTTAAATAATCTGTTTTTATCTTAGTTCATTCCCTGTAGATTATTTTCAATGATTCGATAATTATGCATAAGAAAAACAGTAAGTAAACGAACAGGATTAATCAATCAGTCAAACTTTATTGCCATATAATACAATTAATTAGTACATGGGCGTGAGTCAATTATTCTAGTGAACAATACTGTACATAGAATACATATATATATATATATATATATATATATATATATATATATATATTCCTAGAATTATAATAACAACATTAACTATTAATTACTTTGCAGAAACTCATTTATATTATAATATACTTCACTCAAAAGTAAGCCTTTAAGTCTGGTTTTAAAAGGTTTTGCATCCATTTAAATTTTTAGTGGGGCTGGCAGAGAATTAAATAATTTAATACCATTCATTACATTAATAAAGGTTTTTTTAAAAAAGGAGGTCTGGTGTTTAGGTATTGGTGGATTTGTTTTCCTTCGGAGATTGAAGCTATAGGAGCATTGAGATGGTACCATTCTGAAAAGGTCAGGGTTATTTTTGACAAAACTTAGTGTTTGATATATATAAATGGATGGAAGTGTTAAAATATTGTGGTTTTTAAACCATTCTCTGCATGAATCAGTTCTTCTTAGTTTGAAGATGATCCTTACGGCTCTCTTCTGAAGTTTGAATAGTTGTTTAGTTCTACTGGTTTCAGGGCCCCAAATAGATATGCCATTTGAGAGATGTAGATAAACTATCCCATAATAAGCTGTCAGGAGATAACAAGACTCAAGCTGCGATGATAGAACTCTTAGTGCAAAAGTTCCTGAGCTCACCAAGCTTGCTACTCTATTTACATAGCTATTAAAGCGCAAGTCATCATCTATAAGCAACCCTAAGTACTTGACAGATTTTACAGGGCATATTAAAGAATCTCCTAAAGCATGCATTCCATGGTCACTCTCCTTTTTGGTAATAGAAAAATTTAAAATACGTTTTCTCCGTGTTAACCACAAGATTGTTTGAACTAAACCACTGAAGCAAACAATTCATTTCAATTGTAATACTTTGACCCAAAAGGGGTTTATTTGGCTCAATAATTGACACAGCTGTATCATCGGCAAAAAGACTTCTATCTGCCCTAGAAACGCCTGATTTTGTCGTTTACAAACAGAAGAAAAAGTAAAGGACCAATAACTGATCCCTGAGGAACACCGTTTTTCATCTGTACTACATGAGAAAAGCTATGCCTAAGTACCCGTAATCTGTCAATATAAGGAATCGTTACATGCTGTTTCCTATTCATTAGGTAAGATCTTATTCAGAATAAAGGAACTCCTCTTACTCCAACACACTCCAATTTGTCCATCAGAATATCATGATTAACAAAATCAAACGTCTTGCTCAGGTCAACGAAGACTCCAGCTGCGCATAGACCCCTATCCAATGCAGAGACAATTTGGTTTATCAAGTCTTGTAGGTTATGTGGCTATGATTAATCCTAACCTATTCTCCCATACTGAACTCTAACCTAACCCTAACCACAAAGTCAGATTTTCGGTTAATTGAAGTAATTTTTAAAAATGTTGATATGATTAAGAGTTATAAGTAGAGAAGGAATAATAGTGGAATATATTGTACTGTGTTTTTATATAATAGATATATATTAAATTTTCTTGGACTACCAATAATTTGAGAGAATATTCAATTAATTATTTAATGAAATAAATTAGTTGTAAATTTAATCTAGCATTGACTGATTTTCAATTAAAATCTATTTTAAACATTTGTTTATTAAACTTCCCTCAAGATCAAACACGATTATAAAACTTTCACTTTCATCAAAACGTTGACTGACATTAAATTGATTTATTTACTTACCAACTTTTCCAATAAGGCCCAATAAAACTTCTGGACAAGTATCTTAAGATATTACTGAGCGAATCGTCGGACTTCGTAATCGAAAGTGAAAAACAGGTTTATGAAGGAAAGTTTCTTGGTGAGTAGGAGGTAAAATGTGAGGGGAATAAATTTAAATTTACATTAGTTACTAAGTATTGCACACAGTATCTACCCCCTCTTACAAAGCAAATTACTTCATCCGTCGTAAGGTGAGATTCTCGTCGTAAATGTTAGTGTAAAATATCTCATTTAAGGGTGTTTTTTTAATGGCATGTTTTTACTAACAATTCAGTTTTGTTATACGTTATAATAGCATATTACATTTTGGTAAAAATACAAAATAACTAAAAATTACCATCACTTAACGTATAATTTTACAAAATAATAATTTTAAATTGTTATTTTATTTTACAAAACTAATTTAAGAACACAAATTTAAAATATAGTACAAGTAATGCTTTTGCTACTTGTTTAATTTACCATGTTTGAATAATAATAATAATGAGTTTATGCATTTTATATAGGAAATAAATCTGTTAAACATTATTTTTTTTATTTCAAAGTCTTTTCAAGCTCTTTAACAAGGTTTTTAATTTTTTATTAATTTTTTATCAGTAATTAAAATTTTTCAGATAAAGAAATTTTAAAGGAAATATTTGGTTTATCCGAAAATACCACTGACCAATATTTGAAGTGTTGTGTTTGGAACAGAACGAAGTGTTTTGAAAGGATTATAGGGTAAGTCCACTAGATGGGTTTCGTTCATATATAGATTTATGTACATATGAATCGCCGAGAAATGAACAAACAATGGTGGGATTTTTTTTCTTTCATTTAAGTATGAAGAAAAATATTTTTTTAAGAAAATTAGAATTTTTAAGGCATACCAATTGTTGAAAGGTATGTGAATTAACCAATAATAGTTTTATTTCTTTGATAGCATCACTTATTACGTGCGGTGAGTTTTCATGGGTAATTTGTTATTGGGGCAAATCGTTAGTTGACTTATTTTATCCTATCGTGGGTTATCAGTGCTTATTTTAGTTTTATATAAAAAATCCAGACAGGGGTGGATGAAAATGAGCAGCCCCCTCCTGAGCTGTGGTTGTTATAGGCTTCCTTTAGCCTAGGTTAGTATTGTGAGGAGTTGATTCTACACAGTACACAGACAGTTCGATGATTGCAAAACTCCAAGCAGACAAGGCACCTGCAACGAAGATAAATACACTGACACAAAATCGTGCAGAGGTACGTTGACAGTAAATAAAATATACTATCGAGAATATATATATTTTAAGATAGTTGATTTTTGTAAATCCCCAATTCCATCGCCAGACTAGAGGTCATTCTACACAAGTTAGTATTAAGAAGATTAAAGGAGGATTACCTAAATCCGTCATCACAAATCCTTCTTCTAATTATAGTCTACTGTGTTGTACCTTTGTTGTATTGTTTACTAGCTCGTAGTTTCCACTAGTAGGTATTGTGCTAAGCTTAACATTATTTTTAATGAGTGACATCTATTAAGACTCTTGTTTAAAGGGTGTGTGTAAAGACGATCGACAGATATGGTTTTATGGACATCTTGTAAGAATGCTTCTAAGAATCAAGTTATTATACAAGTAAATTGAATAATCATGTCTATATTATTTTGTGAGTCTCTCTGGTCTGAGGAAAGTTGACGTGGTTTTCCTATATCGATCACCATTGTATTTGTGCATTTAGTACTGATATTTCAGTATATTTGTGCATTGTGTGCTTTTATTGTTGAATATTTGTGCATTGTTTACTTGTATTTCAGTATATTTGTGCATTTTGTCCTTATATTGTAATATATTTGTGTTGTGTGACGTTCACTTGTACTGTATATATGTACCAACACGTATTATGCTAGTTAAAATCTATTTATAATATGTATTATACAGGCATAATATATCATACACAGTGGCCGTTTCATAGTCAGTTATATTGGTTGACAATGAATAATCACATTGCTGACGTGATATGAGATAGATTGAAACATCTAATATTTAAATGGCAGTGGGTAAGTGGGCCACACTTTTTTAGAAAGGTAAGTTTTATATGGATAAATAAAATGATATTTTCAAGTTAAAATTAGAACTAAAATATAAATGTATGCTCGTAAAATAAAAGAAATAAATTGAGTACGAAAATAGACCAATGTATGTAATCTCCACTAAATCCATTACTACGTTATTTGTATGTCAATGCAATTTCCTTATTTTCAAATGTTAATTCAATTCCATTGCAAATTAAAATAACAATCATGCATGTATCTGGGACTAACAGTTTAAACTTATGATAAACAAACCATGCGCATAGTAATTACGAAATCATCATAATATTTTCATTATATAAACGCCTGTTGATAAGTCTAATCTCTTAGTTTTTAATGTCATAGTTTTTTACGTATTATCACAGCTTCAGTTGGAGCAGTTCACCACTTAGACGACACAAATTCGATTTTCCAAGTAAATTCGTTAAGACAATAATCATACAAAACAAAAATTGTCTGCAGACGTAGGAACTAAGTCTTAGTTAGACATCCTTACTGACTAAAAACAACGACATTTTAAAGCTTCAATCAATTGTAATGGTATCAGCTGCACTAGCACTTACATTAGCAAGAGTTGGAGTTACTACGAGTAAACAAACATCACTGATATGTCTATTTTTTTAACACTATTGATCGCATTAATATTTTAATGATAAAATCATATAGTACATGATCATATTTTAACGCATTTTTTGTGCAATCGAGAATATGGAAATTGCAGTTTCAAAGAGATTAAATATCTCATATTTATTGTGAGATTGTGATCGAGACTTTTATCCTTAATATAAGGCATATTGTTTATTTCACTGAGAATCAGTCCTTGTGTCTTAGAGGATGTGCATAACATTGCAACAAAAACAAGATTTTGGACTATAATTTCTTTTTAAAATTATATTTACAAAATGATTAAGTGAACCACATTTTCCCATCACTCATGTGACATTAAATAAACTAACTGTTAAAACAATCACTCGTAGGTTGGGTAAGGTACTAAGATTATCATGTATATTCTTGTGGGTGACTTAAAGATCTTGAAGATTGTCTTGCCTTGATCAGCAATTACAAACAATTACAAAGACTGTGTTTCCCTTTAAAAATAAGCGAAGAAAACCTTTATTTATTTAAATTTATATTTGCTGAATTAAAATGATTATTTTTGTAACAAAAGGTACATCATAATTCACTTTCATACCAGATCGTTTTGTGGGCTTTGGCCCTACAATGAAAATCTAATGACAAACTTAGGATCGGTGAGCAAATAATAAATTTGTTTATGAGGACAATATTAAACCAACCGCTTAAATATGATTACAAGGAAATCGAAATGTTTTACTGAATAACAATAAATGGTTAAAATGCTCTTTGTAAAACAGTTTGTTACTGTGAAAGGTTCATTTATGCTTATTATTTTAGTAATTAAAAAAAATTTAGTTCTGAAAAATTTCAGTATTTACTGTGAAGTCTGAGAAAAATTATGTTGTATCAAAATAATAATACTTTTCAAAATGGCTATTCAGTGATATTTACAATAAAATTACGCAGTTTGTGCTTGGCATAATGTATAAACTTCTGTTGACGTTAGGGCGTAATGAATTTATTAACAAGATTTGTAAATAAAGGCATAAGTGTTAACTCAATCCTGAAAGCTAATGGCTTCCTTGTTACGATATCAATTCCTCAAATTATGTACTCTAAATAATGCTCACAATTAGTACGTGTTTACAATGTTTACTGTGGCTATAATAAAAGCACGATTAATTTTTCCAAGTAAAAATAACGTATGGTATGGTGGTATTAACATTATCTATGGTAACGTCTAAGTTTCCTTATAGGAGTCAAAGTTTCCTCTAGAATCTTACAGGTGTCAAAAAAGTTGAACTTTTAAATATTTTGTTGGAGTCACTAAATTATATTTAGTATGTAATGCATTATTTAACTATATCCATGTATATAGTGTGTATTTTTCGTTGCTTAAAACAAACTTTTTAATATTGTATAAATTGTAGTACTTTTTACAGTTAAATATATTGAATACTGTTAAACTTACATCCACAGTGACATATATCAGCTCACTGTTGAAACGTTTAAATGTTCATTTGTTTACCTAATTTTGTCTCATTTTAAAATAAAACTATGACAGTCTAAAGTACATATTCAATAAATACTTAGACGTTCTTGGCAGACAAAAACTACAATACTATTATATAAATTACGAGGAAAATAACAACAAAATTTTGGTGGTAAACAATTTTCAGCCGTTCGATTCTGAAAGTGAAGCCCGTAAAATGAAGATATTTATTTACTTTGGTGGTCCCGGGGAGCTTTCCTTTACTTAAAACATGAAACGTATTTCGTAGCCTAACCATTTTACACCCATCGTGTTTGTTGGGGTTATTTTGTAGCACGCTCAATTTATTTTATAGATCTATTAATTATAAATAATTACACACTACTTGTGTGATAGTGTGATTCCAACGTGGGTTATATCATTTAAAAGCATTCGGTAAATGTTTATTTTTTATTTTTAAACTAAAACTGTTAGTTTCCTTTTCTGTAACAAACCATGTTGAGGAAAATATTCAAAACAACTATTTCTGTATAGATAGCTACCTAAAGTGGTCTTTCTAGGTGCATAACTTATTTAGACATCGTGTGATATATTTTATTAAAGTTTTGGGAATATAGCGGTCTAATTTTTCTTTTAAGTTAAACAGACATCTGTACAAATTTTAGTTGAGATTTGTGCAATTATCTGTTGCTGAAAGAGTATATTAATAATATAAATTTAACCTGTATTGCTAGAGTTTGCTATAAATGAGGGATTTATGTACTTTTGTACTATTTGTGGGGTGGGGACAATGAGGGAGAGTGGGGGAGATAAATACGTTTTATATGTGTTAGTGAGGCAGGAACTTTGCTATCTGAGTGAGCAATGGGAATTTTAGAACTAAATTCCTTGGAGCACTCAACTGAGCTTCTGAAGAATTTCCCTTTAAAAATTTTATATAATGGCCTCAAGTTCAAAAGTTTATTTAAGTTCAAAGGAAAAAATTCCTCATTAAAAAAACCTCATTTTAAATTACAAATGAATTAGCCAAGATCAGCCTGCAGCACGGCTTAATCTTCGTGGCCAGCTTTATGTTACTTTAGCGCAGAATAAAATATTTCAACAAGCTTTTCATATGCAATATAAATGAAAAAAATCAAAAATTGTAATAATATTGTTATGTAAATTCTTAGTCCTTTTAATTTAAGCCTAAGTGTAGTTTAATCTAATTTAGCATTTACAGACGAAATAAAATTTTGTGTCAATTATTTTTTTTCAATGTGTATATATGTATGTCTTTTTTTCAACTTTTAAATATACAGACTTTTAGGTTCAAATTTTCATAAAATCACTCTACTCGACAAATAAAGTTAAACAGTTTAAAGTTGTGGAAAATGTAAAGTGTAATCCAGTTCTGAGTAGGTAGTGGTAGAATAAAACATATATTAATTTTGAAGTGGATAAATTATTAATATTCCTCGGCATAGAAACAGTCTTTTTTTAAGTAGTCAAAACTAAAGTTTTAACGAAAGCAGTAAAAGAGAGTCGAGTAAAAATCTCCGTTACGTCTTTGTCTGGAAGTTGCGAATTGCATCGGACTTTTAATATAAGATGTTATAGGAAGAAATTATTTCTAATCCAAGACTTACAGATTTGATTAGTATACATTTAAAACATCAACTTACAATTAACCCATTCACTGATAAAAAAGTCCTGTTTCTACTTCTTGAAGCGGTGAAGTTTTCTTAAAGCAATTTACGTAGCATGTGTTGTGTTCTATTATTCATCCTAAATATTGTATTTTACTTGTAATGATTCAGCAAGATACATGTGGTTCTAAATCGCAATTGTATCAGAATGGTAGTATTGGTTTTTAAATGTAATTAATTAAAACAAGTAAAATTTGGGATACTTTATATTATTTTATTTGAATTGACAAAAAAATCGCATAGTAATGTTCAATAATTTACAGTAATTTGTTAATTTTTAATATAATGAGGTGACTAATTAAACAGCAATATTCGCTTGTGATCTGAAAATAAAGGATTAGTCAATAATAAGAAAGGATCGTATTTTGAGTTTATGGTTTAGAGTCTGCAGAGACTGTTAGCCTAGGTCAAGGATGTTGGGTTTAATCCCATAAGAACAAAGTTATTTTCGAACCGGACATAAGATAACACGTATTCAAACTAAACTGTTAATTTCAGACGGATTTGTTCCAAACAAATTGCAATTGATCAAGAATTAAATTGTGCGTTGGATTCTTTGTGAATTCATGATTAGTTTTAAAGAAAAAAATATTTAGTTTGAAGTTTTTATTTTCATATATTTTTCAAAACTGGGCATATGTGTTCAAAATATCGAAAGCAAACCCAATGCGCAATATGATACCGTTTAAAATAACACCTCATACTCAAATGTTGGTCAATAAATTATGAAAAAGTATGGATTCGCTTTGGGATTATAACCAACATGGCTGACAGCCTCTGGAGACTCTTAAGTAGATGTGGAATATTTCAGGATGAATGTTGTTTTTCGGGAGGAACTCAAGTCACACGTTGTTACTATTTTATAACATTGGGACAAAACGTTTTACGCTCTATTACATTAAATTGGTTTTTAATGCTAATTTTAAATTGTTGTGTTTGTAATTGGTGAGGTTTGTTACATCATTTTGTAGCATACCCTGTATAAATGATGTTATTTGATGTACTAGGTTAGCGCTAGGTTCTCAAAACATGTGATATGCGCCTTATTTCAACGATTGAACAAAAACTTAAAGTAAATTTACTATAAACAAACGTGTTTAGACGAGAAAAGGTTACTCAATTAAGAAACGTTCAATTTTAAATGTCATCATAATTGTTTTTGTCTGTTACAATGAAAGAACATTTATCAAGTTACTTATAACTTGCTAAGGATAATTTGGTTAGGAAGTGACATTTTGTGAAATTGCATACATCTAGAGTAAATTGGAATTTAAATCAATTAATATTCACGCCCTCGTCTACCTAGAGTTTAGAGGCGACAAAATATTCTCCTTTTCCCTTTAAATCCACCTACCATAATTTACCTGTTATTTACACATGAAATGTGATGAGTCCAAGGGTTGGGTGAAACCCTTCCTGATTTAGTTACCTTAAATATTTTTCAAGATATAATTTTAAATATAACCTGAATTTCATCTAAATCATTTTACACTTCAATCAGTTTTCATTGAATTTATGTCTCACGAAACGACTCTTGTTTTGAATCGTGTTGCATTATACTTTTACTAAGTATATCAGTCCTTATATATAGCAAATGGTTTCTTGTCAGCAACCATTTATTAATTTAAAAATACATAAAAGCTGTGATAAATACTAGGAAAAACTCCAAAGGTCATTAATAAAAAATATCAAATGATCTCCTGTCACAAAGCTAAACCCAATCCATCAAACCATTTAAGACTTACCCCCTGATTCTATTTATACTAGCTTATCACTCCGTAAAATAGCACAGATGTAGCATTATGTAACTATTTGATCCATTGTTTGGGTAGACTCCCCACAAACACGTAACTGATCAAGTGTCAATCCCTATTTGTATTTCCAGTAGTTACATCTGCCCACGCCAGTACGGAACCGACTCAACAGTGTCTATACCCTACGAGGAAGATTCATCCCACCTACAGGTATTGACGGATCGTTAATAAGAAACTTATTTCGTCCATCAAAACTGGTCCAAGCTACTACCAAATTAGCATTTGATCTGCTCAACTGGAAAGCAGTACGTAGAGGTGGGCTTCGAGATTTTAATCTACCATTCTGACGTGGGAGATCTTGTATAATGGAGAGGAAGATCTCCCAAGAGGGAGATCTTGTATAATTCAAGATCTTGTTCAATTCTTTACGTAGTGTCTCCTGACGTCTTATGTAAAGAATATAGGAAGCTATATTGCATGGAAGAATGTAGGAGCTATATTGCACAGCACCGGGAGCCAAGGGAGTGAAGTTGCCATGAGAGCGCCACTGATAACTCTCATGGCTCTATTAAGTTTGACATCAATCGCTTTAGTATATGCGTTATTTTGCCATTCGGGAACACTGTATTCAGCAGCTGAATAAACTAGTGACAAAGCAGCTATACGCAGGATGTGAGTTCGCTCCCAAAGGCCAACATAGGTTCTACAACATAGGCCAACATAGGTTCTACAACATAGGCCAACATATATTCTACAACATAGGCCAACATAGGTTCTACAACAAAGGCCAGGCATGGGTTCTAGTTGCTGTTTATTTCAGATTATTTTTAAGCGTCAGAGATCGATCTCACGTACTCCCACGTACGTGGATGGTCATTGTGGTGGAGTTTTACACCATTTAGAAATATGTTAATTTTCTTTTAGCAGTTCGGTTACTTAGGTGGAAACAGGCCACTAATAGTGGAGGCAAGTGTGGCTGTTCCTTGGATGGGTGATTCGTGAGGTATCCTTACAGTACACGTCTGCCCGATCACTAGTAGAGGATCGGAAGTCATCTTTAAGTCTTTAAGTTATATTTTAGATGCTGGCTTCTTAGTCCTTACTTCATTCAGTAAAATAATACGTCCTTTCTTTAACTACTATTACTATTTACTATTACTTATTTGAAATCTATGAATAAAAAGAATAATTAATTATGCTTGACAATTAAGTTAAATCTATATTCATATGTTTTAGCTATAATTTGAATTAAATTAATAATTTCAATAGATCATACGTTCGTTAAGTTTCAGGTTACAGTAATGCCAAAGCTGTCTAATAATTAAAAACGCTACTCGACAACAGATGAATATAGTATGTGAATAACTTAAAATGTTTTGTGAATATATCCAAAATCATATTTTTTTTTTGATATTTTAAAGGTCGTGACTATATTATTACATATAATATTATATTTTAGTATCAATATTATGGTTTAATTTTGAAAGAGTTGTGATTAAAGGGACGATTCATTACGTAAATCTTCGCTTAAGAAAGGCCAGCTGAGGCCCGGAATAAGGAACAACCTCTGACATTTCTACTACTTCCTCACTCAATAGCATTTGGTGAAAATGAGTATTGGGATATTTACGAAAGGCTCATCTCGTGTTGACACTATTTATTTACGAAAGGCTCATCTCGTGTTGACACTATTTATTTACGAAAGGCTCATCTCGTGTTTATACTATTTATTTACGAAAGGCTCATCTCGTGTTTACACTATTTATTTACGAAAGGCTCATCTCGTGTTTACACTATTTATTTACGAAAGGCTCATCTCGTGTTGACACTATTTATTTACGAAAGGCTCATCTCGTGTTGACACTATTTATTTGAGCTAGTCTTTTGAATTGGTTTTAAAAAATAGTTAGTTTTTTATTGGCCCACACCACTTGAGGCTGTACAGTATCACTACAAATCGTATGTTGTTTGATTATCAAGAAAAAAAGCCATCGTTTTAAAACGTATTAAAAACACTAACTATCTTGGAATTTTGCGTAAAACCTTTAGCTTTTTTATCTTGTAATTCGGGTTCAAACATTTAAAATGAGATAGACTAAATTAAATGACGAATCAGGATGACACAGATCATTGGTTGCTTAATGTTTCTTGCTTCATTTTAGGTAGGGAACAATATTATAAAGTTTTGTATATAATTTTGTTATAAGCTGTATACTATTTTTAAACTTGTTCTTGTTGGTTACATTCATTTATGTTTTATATTAATTGTAAGGTAATAATTAAATCCAAAATGCAGATATTCAAAACAGAACATATATTTTTTTAAGGATCCAATAAAAATGGGTGTAAATTATAAAGATGGTATTTTATGTAAGTGATTAAAAATGACATGGTCCTTAGAAGGGCAGATGTTTTTATCACACAAGTGACAATTATCAATATAATATTGTATAGCAAGACTCAATAATAGTAATAATAAGCAATAATACATACTACAGTAACATGTGAGTGATAAAATAAAATATAAGTGAACTCTATAGTCAGTCCAGACACTGAAGGCGACGAACTGTTACGGACCGTTCTCATACAAACACTTACTGAAATATTGGGGAACTATAACTTAGCGTCTACTATAGAACACTAAACCAACATTTCTGATTGCAAGTATTTTTATTTTTGTTTATTGCAGTAAATTATGACTCACTTTGAAGCATAAAGTACTTGTAACATTTTTCTTCACTTAATTCATGTTGAGGTTCAGCATCCAATTCTTTGCTTTTAAGAGTATTTCGGTTACAGAAAAGAGCAATCCGTATAATGGCTGGATTAAATAAACGCGAATATTGCCGTGAATTTTTCGTAGGAGCAGATGTGCATACTCATAATACGCGGCAACGACATCAGCACAGACCGGCACAGCATCGGCTTCAAATTGCGTCTTACCTATCTCAAAATATTGGGCCAAAATTGTTTAATAAATTGCCAAATTTGATTAAACTCGAAGAAAGCCCCAGAAAATTTAAAGCTTTCCTAAAGAAATACTTAGTTCAAGGGACCTTTTACTCGGTGGAGGAGTATTTGTCAGGTGACTGATTTTGCTTTTATTTATGTAATATATTAATAATAACGCTAATGTAGTACATATTGTGATTATATTAGTCAGTTAAAATTAGTCAACATACACTATCAACATATATATGATGAATACATAATTATTATAATTATATGACTTTTGTAATACAATTTTTAAATTGTCAAACTACAAATAAATGATTTTGATTTGATTTTGATTTTGATATTGTTGTATAATAACATTACCATTTCGTGTTGCTTGTTTTAAATAAAATTTTAATTATGTTAAAAACAGGAATAAAGTTAGCAAATACTTACAATTAACATGTATTTATTTCAGTGAACTGTCTGAATCAGGCAAGGGGCAATTACATCTATTGTAAAAGCTTGCTATGGTGCGTGTCAGAGGAAAAGGTCGTTTACTCTCTCAGTCACCTTCAGTGCCTGGACAAACTGTTGACAAGTTTTGTACTCCTGTTATGATCTATTATAATATTCTTTCACTCCTTGTCATAGCTCGCTACTGTTAGGTCGACAGGTAAGTCAGAAGTGACCCGGTGGATCGAGATCTCTTCAACTGAACTTTGTTGACAAACCCAATCCCAAACAAACTCAGTGGTAATAGTGAAGCACTCTCCAAAGTTGATATTGAGGTGGAACTTTTATTCTTCCTTTTTTAACAGTTTGACATTCAGTCCACGGTGGAATCCGTCCTTCTGTATGAAAACTCACATTAATATTATTTCATTATTATTATTCACCCTACGGTCAATGTCAATGTGAATCACATGATGTATGTTACACTTCGTATATATACGTAATTCTTTTGAAATAAATTTAATGTGATGACCCACATGGTTGTTTTTTACGCCATATCCTTCCCGACAGTATTTGTATGTAGTTACTTTTTTTACTTATGTTTTAAAACTCAGATTTGTTGTTATATCAAAGACCTCAAAAACTAATTAACAATCATATTAAGAAATCATTAAACTTATATTTTATGATCATATATATTCTTTACACCCTACAGTTTTAAGCCTTCTTTTGGAACGTGTAAAACTATTGAAAATATTTAACCTTTACAAAGTACAATCGAACAATACTAAATGAAATTGTATGACTTGTATTAATGGAAATGTTTCTTGTTTTAATACGTATATTAGATAACTTACTAAGCACTAGATTGCTAAGGTAAAAAACGCCTCGATAATATCTTTCTTGTAAGGTATGTTATCTACATGTGCCCTTACAGCTTTTGTTGCAAGATAAATCCACAAAAGTTTACCGTATATTTTATAAATTGTCAAAATAAACTCTATCACGTTTTTCGTAAATGTTCTTTAAATATTTAAGTAAATATTTTATTTTTAGCATATATGTGTATAAATATTAGTTTGGTTCAATTTAAGTGTTGCCATTACCACTAATTATGATACAAATTACCTATCTGATTTAGGCTTGATTTTGTTTGTGATTATAAATATTTTTTGTAATCCTCAATGCTTATGATATGTTGTTATACCGAAATTAAAAAGTGTAAAATGCAACAAAGTGGACCTTTTATCAATATTTATATAAAGTGAGTGAACCAAAGTTACACAACACTTATTGCTACCATTTTAGAACAACTTTAATCAGAAAAATGGAGAGCAATATTGTTAATCAAGCCATTGTTTATACACAAAGGGTTTTTGTAAACATTGATATAATGTTCATTTGTATTTTATGCAAGACTGACACCATCATCATTACTTATAAAATATTCACATCTCATCTTTTGTTCCGCTCTAGCTTTTGCGAGTTTGCAAACAGAGACTGTTATTAGCATGATTATAAAGACTGTTATTGCAGCCATGCATTTAAAAAATTTTGCAATAACTGACATTTTTGTTTGTGAAAGAACAACCAAAGCTCGTTTAGTTTAGTATATTAAAATTCTTATGAGTAGATCTGTTTATTAGCTTCAATTTGAAAAGGTTTTATCTACGACATATATACGAGTAAATATAAAAGGCAAACCCCTGGCTCACTCACACACTCATTCATCACTAATTATCCAACTCCCCATGTAGGTAGAGAGCTGAAATTGGTACGCTGTTTCTTTAGATTGTTCCATACCACCCCTAAAATATTGTTCCATAAGTATGAAATTGTGTTGATTTTAGTAAATTAATAACAGCTGTTTTGTAGATAAATAAACAATGCTTATTTTGTATGTTTGACATTACACTATTGATGCCACAGACCAAAGCTGCTCTCTGATTGTGCATTTTTAATATTGTACTGTGAGTTTAATCTCCAGATGTTAAACAAAAACAAATGAAAAGAACACGTTTGAAATAGGCTAAGTATTAGCATTAGGTATGTAGAAAAAACTAGTTAAGTTAGAGACATGCGGTTTTTACTCAAATATTTTAAATGTCACTCATAAAACATCTACGTGTATACTTTCGCTGTAACACGAATGTATAAAATAACGTATATAATAAGTACCCACCATGCACGTACATTGGCACTGACCCACCCACCCAACCATACACGTACATTGGCACTGACCCACCCACCCATCCATACTCGTACATTGGCACTGATCCACCCTCCCATCCATACTCGTACATTGGCACTGATCCACCCTCCCATACACGTATATTGGCACTGATCCACCCACTCACCCATACACGTACATTGGCACTGACCCACCCACCCATCCATACTCGTACATTGGCACTGATCCACCCTCCCATACACGTACATTGGCACTGATCCACCCACTCACCCATACACGTACATTGGCAATGACCCACCCACCCACCCATATACGTATAATGACACTGACAACCCACCCACCCATACACGTACAATGACACTGACCCACCCACTCACCCATACACGTACATTGGCACTGACCCACCCACCCATACACGTACATTGGCACTGACCCACCCACCCACCCACCCACATACGTACAATGACACTGACCCACCCACCCACGCATACACGTACAATGACACTGATCTACAAATGACACAATAGGTAGCAACGCAAGTAATGTGAGTGAAATACTATAAATAAATTTATTATTGTGGTTTTACGCTATAGAGTTGATCTATTATTATTTTTATGTAAAAGTCACACGCCGAGGGTTGGCAAGCGAAGCTTGCAGGGGTGTCCCCTAGTGTTCCATATTTACTTGGATTAAATGTTTCTAGTACAATCGAGAACTATATTGACTCTTGATAGCTAATTATCAAATGTTTTACGATATTGTAGATCACTATATAATTTCTAGAATACATTCTGTTAGTTAACATCCATCCCTACGATTGTAAATAGTTGATAGTTACAGAGGGACATTTAAATCACCACATTGGCGTGAAGGGAATTGGACCGTTCGTAAGGGAGGGGAGATACGAAAAACTCATTTTTCTACTCAGAAAACAAATGAGAAAAATATTGAGCAGGAGAGACACTAAGTTAATTTTAAGTTAAATACGACAACAAAAAACAACGATACCATTACGTAAGTTGTAATCTTGATAATAACAAATATTGAACTATTTATTCGAAACTATAAAAATTATCAATTTGTATTAAATGAAACCTGACGACTTTCTGTATAAATAAAAGCATCATATTTTAAGCATTGTTTAGCTAAAAAATATTTTTAAACATAAAATTTATTTAAAGAATAAACAATATAAATGCATTATTAGCAAGTAAGTATAAGAAACACTTAGACTTTGATTTGTGTTTAGTAAAAAACTACTATTATTTACAGTACTGTTATTGAGAAATAAGTATTTCAACAAAGTCCTCCATTTCAAAATAATTGAATAAATCAATTATTTGCTCTCATTCAAGTTAAGGCAATAATTAATAGGCAAGTTTATGTCAAGTTCCCGTTAAGTCGGATAGGTCCAATCGCATCAATAGACGAGAATTCTAGGAAGGTACCAATTAAATGCTCTACTTTTATAACTAGTGGATTTACCTAAATTTCTTTAGTACATTTAATATAAAAGCTCCATCCAATATAATATAAACTCATTCAAAATTAATAGATGAAGTATCAACAACAGTAGTGGTGATAAAATGAAATAATTTACAAATCTTGGTCAAATTTTTCTAAGTAAATCGTATACATGTAATAAAGTACTTGTAATAAATTAATACAGTTTTATTGAGTCAGTTATTCGTCAAGTGTATGGTTCCTGGAGTTAATCAAAGTGGACGTAAGAACGCTAATGTGGACAGAGGGAGATTACTGATTAAAAACAGTAATTTGATCTTTACGTTTGTCTCTGACTCTTTGATTTACGATGTGATTTCCTGAACTGAACATTGTCTTGTATCTGTCACAGTCTTAAACGTGACATAAAATACATTAACTTTTTCACTTATTTATTTTTAACAGACACATTTTTAAAGGACTCTAGACAGAGATATTAATTATCTTAAATAAAAGTTTAACCACTCAAGTTTAAATAAATTTCATGCACAAACATAGAAAAGAAGCACTCTAATGCTGGAAATTCATTGAACCAAGTGTATAACTCATTACAAGAAAGATCTTTTTTTATAAATATATTAGAATTTACTTATTAACAGTTTGATGTATGTACATATTAATTTTTTACTATAGGAATATAATTACTTCATACAGTAGATGGAGTAATTTACGATAGTTAATTGTAAAAGTGTAATTGTGGCTCTCGCGAAAAATATATAACTCCTGAAATTACCGTTGAAATCCACACATACACAATGAGCTTGGTGCGCTTATAGTAGGCATAAGAGTAACGTAAGTCATATGGAATTATAAAAGAATGAAGTGGTCATACTACCGTTTGTTAAGAGATTCAAATAAGAGCACTAGTAGTCTTTTGAATTACTGAAATTACTGTCAAAGGCTTAACACTTTTAAATGAGTCTTTTTGGTGCTTAAAATGATCCATTTGCAGTCGTAACTTTGAAATTTTTAAAAGACTGTCATGAGCTACTGACATTTCAATGAAATTTAAAATTATTTAAATATCTTCTGCACATTGGAACTTCTCAAATGATTTTTAGTATATAAATTTACATTTTACGATGAATGTAAAGGATATCTGACAATGTCATCATTTGTCATCATTATAAATTTTTAATTGGAGAAGGAGGAGTTATTTGAGTATCGTTACTGCATAACTTTACTATAAAGACAATGTTGTCTGCAAGTTATTTTAGCACAATTCATGATAGCACACTAGTGATATTTTAATTTATATAGAAGTCAATAATCTACAATCCCTTTTCTCTAGATCGTGAAAATCAAGTTTAATTTATACCAACTCAAGATCGGATTGGTTAAATATATAACGTATCAAAATCGGTGTAGCTCAATCTATAATAGCTCGACATCGGTGTAGTTCAATATAACATAATAGTTCAACATCAGTGAACACAATATCATCTAAATTAAGTCTACATTATACAAGCTGTTCTAGTGTTTCTAGAGTTCTTTGCACCCTCCGTTTTTCGGGGGTGGCGTCCCTTCGGCGACATTACAGGTAAAATCAGTATTTATGATTGATAGTTGATGTTTATAACGAACGCGTAAATAGCCGCTAATCGCAATTCGTCTCGAAAGTAGTTTTTCCGTAATATGTCTATAAATAGTTTGTATAGACCAAAATAGTTTTCAAATTAGCATTAAAGGCAAAAAAAAAAAACACATAAAATTAAAAGTTTTATTTGAATTTATGGAAATAAGACAAAATAATATAATTACGACGTTGGTTTTTTTTCGAATTTTCCTCTAACATTTGTGATTTTCACAGAATAAAAGGCATATCTTGTAAAGTTATTACGTATTCTTGACCCATTTCAGACAAAGGTATCAGATGTCTTTAGGTGGCAAGAAACTGCACAATAAACATAGTCTTTTTAGTCTTTGAATTCACACGATATTTTCCACCAAATTTTAATGTTGTTTTATTTTCTTAGGAATTTCTACGGTAAAAATCCTCATGTTGATAGTAACAAAACGGGAAAATACGTCCTGCAGGCCAGAGTCTGGGTCTGACATTCCATTATCTACAAGTAATGAACGTTTTTGTCCCACTCTCTCAGTTTAGGAACCCATTTGGGTAACGTTCTGGCTGAAGGATGGGACCTAAACTTCAAAATGTCAACAAATTTAGAACAAATATATTATGTTAAACTTTTGACAAGTCCCTCATTGATCTAAATATTATAATACTTGTATTTACTTAATACTACATATTATATACATGTTTATATTGTATTATTAAAGAAAAAATTTATATCGCATATTGAATTTCATAAATAATGAAATTCAAAAATGAAAATTTGACTAGTCACATTATCCAATGGTGTGGCGAGTTATAGTATTCATATCGTATAATAATAATAATACTCAGTTTATAGGCCTACATAACTGTAAGCAACTATTGATATGATGATATGATATGATTATATTAATTAAGAACATTTCTGAGTAGGAATTTGAATGTTTTTTTTATAAATCTCGTCATACATCTTAATGGCCTCACTGTAATTCTGTCATTTACCATAGTGATCAATTAGTTAAATATAGTGTGTTATACTGTATGTTAATATACATTTTCATAATCATGAACAGTACAGCACCTAAAAACAGCTCTTATTAATTAGGTTTTGATCAATATTTTTCCAATAACTTTGTCCACAGAATAAACAACATTACAATAAACACAAATGTATTATTGATAACTAAAAGTGTAATTAATTTTATTATTTGTCCTTGCAGTTACAGCAAAGCAATTATCTGCACAAATAAGACTTTTGGTAAATTTACTGGCATAGCTTTTGGATAGTATCTATATGTGAGTTTATACTTAATTTGTTTCAAAAATTACACTTTTATTTTATTTATTTAATTTATTTTTTCTTCTATAACAAAATGCTTAGTAGCATTTTGTGTAAAACCTTGTTTATTTATGAACCAGGAAAAATAAAATTAACGAAAAGGCCTGTACAGTGAATCACCCATTTGATAAACAGAGTGAGAAACCCCTGTCGGAAATATATTTCTTTCTCTGGTACCTGTCTCCTGAAATTTACTTTTATTGGCAAGGGAATGTAATAAGTCAGAGAGATGTAGTTAAATAAATTACAGTAGGATCAGTCTTTAAAGGTTTTATCGTTTGTAAAACATTTAAACTCGCTATTTTTATGCGTGGAAATATTAAATTTTAACACTAACTAATGATACATGTATTATTATGATTTGTGTACGGCATGGACCTCAACTATGTTTTTATACCAAACACAAGTCAAAGACGTATTTCATATTTAATGATTACGAATAATTCCATGTTCGATAACTTTGTCCTTGTAGTTTACTCAAAAGTGCCAACTATTAAAAGTGATACTCTACTTACCCTGACCCTGACTGATATTACTAACTTATCAAACAGAGGAAGGAGGAGAACCAGTAGAGTACAAGGTAAACAACCTGAAAAACGTGTCAAGCTCAGGATTTGAACCTGCGTTATCTCTAAATAAGTTACGAAGTCCCGACGCTTTTGACCAATCGTCCATTTTTCTCCATAATTTAGGTTAGGTTAGGTTAGGTTAGGTTATGTAGTAAACAACACCTTAGTTCATAGTGACATATCAAAGCAAGAGTAATACAAATAAAGATGGCATCGACCCTCCTATTGGGAAGTCACCGTCACCATCAAAATGGCACTCCGCTCCAGTTACCGTCCCAGTATAGAGCATCGACCGCGGAGTCTGCTTATGACGTATATTCAAAGATTAAAAATAGTTTGATACATACATTATATTATAACATTATATAAATTTAGCAACTCAAACGTTAAGGAGTGAACGACGAATCATTAGACGACTGTATGAACTACACGCGCAATGGATTATATCTATGAGTTTACCACATCATACAACAAACTATTGTCGTAGAATCAAAATCTTTTGTTGATATGAAACCTCAATTAACAGCCTCAAACTTTTTCTACTGATGAAAATTCTCTGATTGAGAAACTAAAAGAATTATTACATATTAATTTTTTCTTGACATTTGAATTTTGTAATTGGTTCGCTACTTAATAAATACATTATTGCGGATAAACTCTTGATTATATATTTTGTGTACCCCACACGGTGAGTCATTAGGAAATCTGGACATGAAGATGTCGGACTCGGCTTCAACTGAAAAAATGGTATTGCCCATGCCAACCCTAATTGTATTACTTGCTCTATGATCAAGACACGGAGGGTGCTGGTTTCAGCAAAATGGAAAGGAAAATATATGTGCTTAGTTTTTGTCAGATCTGTTGGACGATACGGCAACGGCGAAGTTACTTTGGATGGTTTGCTAGTGAAAGACACCGATATAAGATGACGCATTCATAAGCCTAAAGCTTACCTAGTTCAAGAGGACAGCAAGAAAGGGAGATTCTCCTTAATTTGACAGCAAAGGGGATAAAAAATTGCTCTTAAGTAATCACAAGAAAATAAGGGAAGAGAAAAAAAGGTGAGTATGTAAAAAGTATAATATGTATTCAATAAAAGTTATGAATATGAGATTATAATCTTGAACTAAGCTCGTAACATGAAATAAATACATTCGCCAGGCACCCTCGTATCACAAGAATTACTGATAATGATTTTTAATAACTATTAAAAACTGTTTTAAAATACAGTTTTTTAATAGTAATTTTTTTTAAATTTTTTTTCCTTGAATTATTTTGATAAATTGCGTTAGCGATCTGTTTTTGTGCGATCTTATAATCCGCAATTTCTTCACAAATTGTAAAACAATCATCAAAAATTGTTATTGAGGTGGTTCGTTTTCTTTTTTTGTCGACATCTTAATAAGCCATAGATTTTCCGTAGCAATAATTTAGAATATGTACGATAATTTAATATGTTAGATTTAAGATAACATTTTTTAGTCAGATAATGTTATGGAAATATGCAGAGAAACACTAAATGAATAATTTTAAATTTACACATCTCATGTTTGTTTGTGAATTAATTTTAAACTCATTCTAAGTTTTTTTTTTTTTTTTTAGAGCCATTGAATATTTTTCAACACATTATTATCACATTTATTTAGTATTAAATCTGCTTTCAAATGAGGGATGGATGAAAATGCAATTTAAGTATTAAGACAACGAATCATCCTATTCCTTCTAATATATAGATATATGTATGTATATTGTCTTTAGGATCTCCATGCCAACTAACAGCACTGGCAAAGAATAGATAACTCATTAAAAAAAATACTTTTAACTGTATTGAAATGACTTTCTACGTAACTAGTTAGTACAAATTGTTAATTATATTACGTAAATATTGATACAAACGTAAACCTAAATGGTTAAGTGCAAATTATGTGGAATTTTAGTTTTACTTTTACACTAAAAACTGTTTGTTTTTCAAGAGCTGAGATATAACCAAAAAAAGTACTAAGAGTTTGGTACCTAGTTTAAAAGCTTAAGATTCAGCTTTAATTGTAAGTATTCAATTAATGTTAAATAAATTATACTAACAATAACTAACTATGTAAGTGTGATGAAAGTAGTAATGTAAAGTTTCTGCAATGGATTACATGTTACTAATGCCTATTGCCTAAAGTGGCACGTTGCCCCACAGGCGTACAACTGTGTGGTTAGGAACATCGTTGTCTGTTGAGTGCTTAGGGGCAGCGATAGGAATTCGATCATGATTTCCGCAGTGTACATTAAGATTTGAGGTTTGTACATTATTTTGTGTAAATTAAAGGTAAATTAAAGGTTTGCACTGTCTTAATTTAAGTGTTACTTTTTAAATAATCTTTATTTTAGTCAGTCATACCATTCACTATTGCATAAACCCAAATGACACGTTAGTACTAATAAAATATAATACCTGCTTACCTATCCCCCCAGTAAAATTCCTAATGAGACTAAATCGAAAAAACATGTAGACCCCCCAATAATCTTCTACCACTTTATTTTCTACCAATTTAAGCACAAAAAATATTCTTTTCATATGTACTTTCTACACACATGACGTATCAATTGACGTAAATCCATCTACAATACGTAAGGTTGATAGGGACTTCCAAAAACCTGAATCCATATGATTCTTGAGAAACACCCACCGTAGGTTGAGAACCACCTTCATATTATTATAGACTTGGGAACCCCTACATATCATCGTTTACTTAAGAACCGCCTAATTGTAATCATAGACTTTAAAAAACTCTTGCCTATCATCACAGACGTGAGAACCACCTACCGATCAAAATAGACTTTAGAATCATCCACAAATCATTATATACTGAAGAACCGGCTATCATCATATAATTGAGAACCACCTATGTATCATCACAACTTGAGAACGACCTATGTATCATCACAACTTGAGAAACACCTATGTATCATCACAACTTGAGAACAACCTACTTATCATTATATATTTGAGAACCATCTACCTATCGTAATAGACTTGAAATCGTCTTGAGAACCTACTTTTCAGGAACATACCTTTTACCGGTCATAATACACCCATCACTGAATCTAGTTTTTTTTTTTTTTTATATATATATATATAATCAACACTACGTATTTGTCAAAATTATATTATCAATATGTATATACTATGTCCATAGTCCATAACTAGCAATAGCATCTATGTTCGTTGTCCCTAATATATTCTTTGAATGGCGTAACGGCACACTAAGTATACAATACAAAGGTAAATTTAAAAACGGATTAATATTGAACGTATTTTGAAATATCCATTAAATAAAAAATTATAAAACATGCAAAATGTATTGTTGTTCAATTTCTAGTTGTTTTGAATATGTCAACTAACTAAATAAAACAATTTTCGAGCAGTTATGTTTGGTTCAATAAACGTTTATGTCTAGTGGATAGCAAGCTGGCTGTGTTATGAAGCCAAACTACCCTATTTTTAAGAAAGGAGAAAAATTATTAACTTTCAACTATCGCCCTGTTTCTATGCTGCTATCCATCTCAAAATGCTATTAGAAAGTACTATCCAAAAATCCATTCGATGAATGTCATCGAAAAAAAATTAATATAATTTGAACCTACGCAGTAAACAGGAAGGATGTAAATTTTATGTTATTATGCATTCCTTGAAGCTAGTCTGGCCATTATAATTCAACAATTTAAAAATTAAATATAATTGATTGATCTGCTATTAATATGTTCAGTACTAAAAAGTATAGAAATAATATTAAAATAGTCTGGTCGTTAAATTGTTCACATTCATACTTTTCTGACAAATTAGTATTTTGTTCCAAAAAAACTGTTAATATAACCTCTCCAGAGCATAAGCCATAGTTAAAATCAATATAGAAACAGATTTGGAAGGAACTTTTCATTAATTTATTGAAATGAATCAGCTTCACATCATTTGGTTCAAGAAAATAATTATTGTTACACTTAAGCATACTTTCTGATACGTCTCCAAATATTACTTATAAAATAACAAAAACTATAAAAATATTACAAATTATAATAAATAATAAGTTGATCATAGATTATTGCAAACATTAAACGAAGAGGTGACTTAATAAATGGAAGTTTGAAAAAGTATAAACTTTAATAAAAACTGTTAGGTTAATAATTTCGAATGTTATTAGAGCTTAAGATCTATTAAAAGGTAAATAAGTTAGGCGTAAAGGGGCAATTTTTGTGAAATAAAGCTATTTATCATACATGATGCGTCTTTGAACGTTCTTTCTTTCCCCTTGTCTCCTTTCTCAGCTGCTAAATATTTTAATTTTTTATTCTCTGTCATAATAAAATATTTCAAAATAGAATAATTTACCTTATGATTTTTAATACTGTTTTTATTTTCATGGATTGGTTTTACCCACAAGGAATTTCATGTAAATAATGTTTTTTTATTGTTTTTTATTTTATGGCTTAACTATTGTTAATACTAAGCCTTCTAGTTCCTAAACAAATAACTATCAAAAACCTTCTTTACTTGCTAGAAATAAGAAATTGATTTTATTTATAATAGCAAATTATTCAGAAATGTTCATAAATTTCTAAAGATAATCAAGTGTATCTAACCTTTTGTATGTTTCCGTGGCCATTTTTATAAATCAAAAGCTCTAATAGAGCTAATATAATTTGACTATAAATTATAAACAATCACATTTAAATGTACATGTTACCAAATTGAAAACTACTAACAAAACACACAAATGCTCATCGTAGGCGTGAAGTAGTTTTATTTTCATAAAATATAAATAACGCCTATAAATATCAACATATTTAAGGAAAAACTAAAAACATCTATTTACTCCCTAGTTGTAACTATAGGGGCCTCAAAACAAAATAAAGCTAATTCCATAACATTTGTAGTAGACAACATTTCCAATCTAATTTATTGAAGGGGTTGGTTTGGTTTTAAACTTGATTTGATGTCGGGACATTTTATCCCCTGTTGGCCTGAGGCTATAATATTTTTAATGGTAAACTTTTTTAATTTGGAAACTTCAGGGAGTACTTGGAACATTAAATAAAAGCTTGTAACTAATGTTGGTATAATGTAAATAAATTATAAAATAGTCTTATTTGACCTATTAGGTTATGTACAATTTATTTTCATTTCAAAGCGTTGCTTTGAATGGGAATCGATATTAAGTGTATATAATATACTGGAGGTTGAAAATAACTCGATATCTGACACTCAGTAAATACTCACTAGTAATATTTGTACTATAGTATTAAAAAAAAAACTAAACAAAACTGTCATCCGCAAAACAAACTAAAAAAAATAATAACTACTCGACACACATTTGCGTAATTCGGACACGAACTCTATTTGACTTCTCTGTGTAAATAACTGAATATCAGGATAACATTTCTCGAAAGATATTCTTAAAATAATATTTAATTACTTAATATTTAATATTTAATTATCTTTATATTATTCCTTTAAACATAAACATAAGAGCGTTAAGTATCATAACATTGAAACACAATTAGTTAAACTTCGAGTTTTACAATACATGTAACAAGAAACTATTTTTAACAGGTTTAAGACTGGACTACTTACTAGTTTAAGCTTCGTTTAAGGAGATAACATCTACTGCGGAAGACATCTGGAGCGGAAGACCTCCAACAGTCGTTATATGGCGTTAGTTTTCTGGAACAGATTAACTTCCTCTTGAGAAAGAGGTTGCTTTTAACGGTTCTGTACTGCATGTTTACTACAATAGTAATTATGTTGAGGTTAAAACTATGAGAAGTTGTTTTTAGGTAAACCTCTTGTTGTAAAATCCCAAAAATGAAATAACAATTTTGTCAATACATGGCTTAGAAAAGCATACATATTTCAAGTTTACACGTATCTTTAACCAGGTAATCATAAACAATCATTAAATATGTGTATGTTTGTGTATAGGTAACAATTACTTCGTGAGTGCTGTGAATATTGTAGGCGATACCGACATGGCGTCCGCTCAATGGTTGCTATCGGCGTCGACACTACCAGTTTGGACATTACTTAGTGTCCGGATGTTGTGTAGTGAAGAAAATTGAGTATCAGACTTGATCAACTAATATTACGTGATTCGGATTTCACGTAAAGCTGTAGGTCCGTTAGATGCACTTGCTATTGGGCTATTAATAAATGGCCGTGCGGGAGCATTAGTGAACTCAGCTAGTAACCAGACTACACCTCATCTTACATTCACGTAATCATTCATATTCGCCTTAAAATGGGCACAAAGTTGTATCTACATTCCCTATCCTGTCGATAATGAGAACTTTTACGGAAAAATTAGGTTAATATTGTCTATGAAACTTTATATGATAACTATATAGAGGATGTGAATCATAGAAATTCACTTAAGAGCTTCACCCCCCCCCTCATATCTCCCTTGTTATCAAGTTATGTTTATGGAGGAAAATACCGGATATAGTTGGCTTTGACTTTATTTGAATTTTGATTTGACTCTTGAAAACAGCCATAGACCTAATTGAAATGTTCAACATAATAATAAACACAGCCAATGTATTGATGGAGGCGCATACCCTTGCCTTGATGGGTTGCGGTGGGATAAGAAAATGGAGTTAAAAGAAGGAAATACTAAAAATATTATTAGTACAGCTGAGTAGATTGATTTTAAAATATAACAGCTAATTCATGTTAGAAATTTATATATTATGCATACAAATGTATAGTATAAATTCATTTATACTAAGCAATATAGTGTTTGCCGGGTTTAAATTCGTAAAAAAAGATAGTATTAAAAGTTTATTTGGTATAAGTAATTTTTACATACGTGGCTGCTTTATTAATACTAAAAAATGTACACTATGTAAAGATATAATATTTTCCTATCAAGTTGTATTCATAGCAAAGATCAAAAGTAATATTAAAAAAAGAAAAATTTAAATTTGGTTAATGTCTGAAGATACCTAATTTGTAAGCATAAGGCATTGCAAAATAAATTATCATTTTGGTGAAGTATTTGAGAATTTCAAAATAATGTATACTTTAAATAATTATGCAATGAAGAACTCAAACAAGAAATTACTAAAAAATGTGTAATGCTCATCTTTTGTTGTAGTTTGATTATGATTTCAATTTCAATTTGAAGATTAAAAAAGTTAAATACATTACATATTATTTAAATTATAACATCTGTGTGTGTGAGTATATACTTGTAAAACAATATTAACTTAAGGTCAAACTTATATAAAATGGATCAAATATATTATACGAACAGTCAAAGTAGTTCATAATATCTTAAGCTCGAACCTAACATTAATGTCAGTGAAATGAAAGGGTTCCATTTACGATTCTCAACTAATGGTGAAAGACTAGTATTGTTAATGCCTGTATTTTGAATACAAAACCCCTCAGATGACATGCGATAAAAGTCCCGTGAGTATGCATTGTTGTCGTTACCCTTTGTTTTAGTTCTTTTTTGTATCTTTCAGCAAGTATCCTGGTACGAAAATAACCAACTATAAGTATAAAATATAAATAATAAATGTATGCTATTTGAAATAATGAGTTGACTTACCATAAATATAAGTGTGATTACATAAATTATATAAATAAATAAACTACATAACGTACATTTTCTTGTACTATAACAATATCACTTACATATTTTTCAACGTATCAGGTTTACCCAGAAGTGTTCCAAGATTAAATATACTTAAATATGCATTGAATAAAATCCTTACTACAGTAACCAATATCAAAAACAACCAATCAAGATTAAATGTCAGCATCATTTATTGACATTATTAATTTATATTGGTCTTTCTCAATCACCGATGCATCAGAATACAATTTAATAATTTATATTTATTCTTATATTAAATAAAATAATACGTAAACTAAAATATGTAAATAAATAATCTTATGACCATGAATATTCTCAATGGTACAATGCTCCCTTTATATTCATAAATGTTCCATATTTTTTCAAGCAAACCAATATGACACCAACTGAAACTGTTGTAGGATTGCACAGCATATTTAGAAGTTGTAACATTTGTTGCAGATGGCAGAGAAACTGCTTCTTACAACTGATTCCATATTTAATTTAGGTAACAAATATAATATTTCTTGGTGTTTTCGACAATTTACATTTCAGAACAAAAAGGGACAGCCTAATTATTTTATAATAGATTATCTTATGTAAGTAGAGTTATAATATTGAACTTAATATTGAAATAAACGATGACAGTAATTTTTGTTCAGTTTATTCTAGTTAGGTTTACAGTTTAAAGCCTGTAATTTTCTTTGGGTTTATCACTTTCAGACCTTTATTTATGTAAACGTATGTTTCATTTTTATACTATTTCAATATTATATAAATATATTAAATAATAGTGTTTTAAAAGACATATTCTTGAACAAAACCGATTGTAATGTTTGGTAAGCCAGTAGCCAAGTGGTCTGAGACGTCAGAACTTCTATCCTGAGTTAGGATTAGTGCAGGTTCGAATCCTGACTTACAATGGAAGTATACACCTTGTACTGTACTGGTCTCCCCTCTTACCCTGACTGAAGACATTACCCCCATATCTTCTATAGGAATGTATACTTTAAATAAGTTAAGGAAGATAATCGGCTTCTCCAAAAAAAAAAAAAAGCATTAATAATAATAATAAACTTTATGTCTCATAATTTACAATGAATACATAATGACAGAATCAATTTTACATGCCAGTAAACATTACACATCTTCGGAATTCAAACTTCACTTTGTTTAGGTAATCACTGTGCATTGTTATAAACCACTAACAATAATTAATTATATGCACACCTTAATGCTATATACACATTTTGTAATATATATTTGTTGAATTTTGCAATTGTATGTTTAAACATGAATATAAATTATGATAATAAATAAATGATTAACCTTCCAGGCTAGCCTGTTTGGAGGATTTCTTATAATATCTTGTAAAAGTAAAACAGCTATTGGCAATGAACACGCTGAAGTACAAAAAAATACATAAATAAATAATCTGTATCCTCATATTGAATTCATATATCTTGAACGTATATATATATATATATATATATATATATATATATATATATATATATTC
The DNA here is from genome assembly GCA_035578905.1 of Stictocephala bisonia. Taxonomy (NCBI): domain Eukaryota; kingdom Metazoa; phylum Arthropoda; class Insecta; order Hemiptera; family Membracidae; genus Stictocephala; species Stictocephala bisonia. Next base: position 1,025,858 of record JAQJVL010000268.1, read on the forward strand.
TTTTTTCCCCCTAATTAATCAAAGTAACATTATAACTATTTGAGCCTAATCCAACATGCATATTTTATGTTTATAGATTTCATTGTAAATAATCTCTTAGTAAGGTATTAGCTCACAAGTTTGTGTTTAAATTTTATTCATAAAAAAATTTAAAGAATAAATTAAACACTGAAATGAACGATAAAATTAATATGCAATTTCAATCATTTTTACTATACTGATTTATAGTAAAAGTGCTACTCACAGTTATACTAACAAGTTATATTGTTAGACGATTAAAAGTAAATTTTAAATAAAGAATAACAAATTTAAGGCAGTAACACTAATATTTAACTAAACATTTTGTGTTATGAAATTTATCCTTCTAACCTTAAACGTTGTGTTTAAGATTAAACGTTTAACATACCATATGTAAAGTTATGTACATCGCAACTCCTTTATAGTCTATACTGGTTGGTCGTCACTTCTATATTTAAGTTTTCTCTTTAAATCTGTCGACTTAAATTTACATTTTTGTCTCTTTGCAATTAAAATGAGGCTGACCAAGTATTCGTTGAATAGTGATCGAAATAAATAAACATGAAACATGAACCACATATGTTAGGGTTTTACCCACAAACTATGCATCGTACATTATACTTTCAATTTTATCTGAACGTTAATTGTGATCTATAGTTTTACATAATGTAACAACAACTAATAAAAGTTAAAAGATAAATATATGTTAAAGTAAATTTCAAACTTATAAACTTTTTTTTTTTTTTGTACATAAAAAGTTTTATTTAACTATGTAAAAAAATTTTTAAAATAACATCATAATATCATCTAATTTTAGTAATTAACATCATTGACTTACTAAATATAATAAGTAGTTGGCTGTCTTATTATACACAAGGCATGTTAGACAAGTATACAAGCCATTACTCTTTTTAATAGTCAAGTTTGTTCTCTTTTAATGAAAAGGCTGTCAAGTTAAGATGTGTCTCTTTTACAATCATCTTTGTATTACTTGGGTGTAAACTGTTTAATTTAATTATAACGATAATAAATATACATTAAGTTATTTACTATCATTATAACTAATTATAATAAATAAAACGTAAAATACTATACAAATTTTGTAATATTTACAATTAAACGAATCAGACTACAGGGATCGTTGAGGTCAAGCGATCAGAATTTGTTAGACATATATTAAATGTGTATGTAAATTTAAAAAAGATTTCGAGGAAATTTCCTGATTTATTTTAAATGTTCAATGTTATACAAAGATGTAAGTTATTTACAAGTTTCTTTATTACATAGTGTTTTATGGCCAACCAATCGGCAACAATAACTTTGCTTCCTCACAAAATTAAAGTTCTAAATACACTAAAATTGTTCACTAAATATATAACTTATTTTAATGCTACTCATGATAGACGCAATTTTTCTCAGAGAGATCTAAAAGAAATCATAAACATAAATACTTAAGTTATATTTTCGTCTTAATTTCTTAATCTGGTGGATAATATTTTCCTTCAAACCGTGAGTTTTTATATTTAAATTACATTGTTATTCTTGAGAAAATAATGTTCTCAGAAAATAGTCTTGAGATGGGGCTTGAACCAATGATCGATATAGGTATTTGATGGAGGCCCTGCGTTGGAAGATGAGGTGTCGTATTTGTATGCAGTGCATGGAATACAAATATTAATAAGTTAGTCGTAGAAAACATTTTAAATGACATCTTATGTTATCGATAGTCACGATACATCTGTCCACCACTACAATATTGTTTACATTTTATGTCTAAAACGTTATGTCTCCCCCCCCCCACATCTATCCAAGTATAATTTTGAGAGTGTGGGTGATGAACTAATAATTTTGCTATAGAAACGTCTCAAAGCTACACAGTTAAAATTGAGAATACATAGGACTATTAATATAAATAATTCGTCGAGTTTACTGAAAAATCTCAGCATTTTCTATAGCATTTCATAACTGAACATATGAATGATTTAATAAAATCCATAGAGCAGTGGTCGTAGCTAAAGGTGGTTACTTGCCATGCAGTTTTGCCGGGTTCGATTCCCGATGTGACCTTTATTAGAGTCTCGTCTAAGTAGCTGAGGGGGATTGTCTTAATTGGGCCCCTCTCCCAATTAAAATTTATACGATTTCTGTATATCCATAGAATATATATTCCCATTTATATGTCCAATGTAGTGTATGGATGCCCACGCCAGTCTGGAACCAATTGATCAGTGTTCATTCACTACGAGGGTGGTTCATCCCACTTACAGGTATTGACGGATCGTTAATAAGAAACTACTATATGATTACTATACGATTCGTTTAAAAACGTTGAAATATTTATTTTTATTACACAAGTTTGTCTAAACATCAAGACATTGAAGCTGTCTATAATATGGTGGTAGTAGTTAACACGGGTTGATTGATAAGAGAAATTGTTAAATGTTGACTCCACCTTACCATGTGACTAAGCAGTACAAATATGATTTTTCAAAACTACTAAATTTGCACAACCTACTTGTGTACTAAATAAATAAACTATTATGTTTTTACGGAATATTTAATAAATTACAATTTAAATTCAATTAAATTTAAAACATTCCAAGCTATGCAGAATGGATTTCAATATGTTCTGTGCACAGTGTGTACGTTCCACCCCAAGCAGCCTCTTTTGACAGTTTTCCTATATTTTAATGACATTTTAACCATCAAATTAAATAAAATATAATTATAAGCAATGTAATTACTAGCTGACAAATTACTACATTTAGAATGGTGAAATGTTATAAATTTTGAGATTCATATATATTTATGTAAAATGTGTTACCTTATTAATGCATGATGTTGTTGAAAGAAATCCACTTTTAAAACTCAGTGGTTATTATTAATATTCCACAAAAAGTATTCAATCTTATATTAGGGGGGAATTATCAAAATGTTTTCTAATATAAATGGTAAACAACTTGTTATAAAACATTTCTTCGTTAAAATGGATGAATTATTTAAAATAAGTAAAGGCTTTCAAAACTTACATTAACTTGTATTGTATAAACAAGGTGAATTATATATGGTTATTCAATAAAATTATCATTTATGTATATGAGTATGACGTCAGCACAGTATAATACAATTTTGATTTTTAATTAAATTGCAGCATGCGAAAAATGTGTCGCATTATAATTTGCCAGTTACCGGACGTCTAATATTAGATAATCAGTGTGACGATTTCATTAGGAGTTACTTTACTTATGAGCTTATTAATATTTGGAGGTATTTGGTTAGAAATAAGTATTTACAGCGTATAAAATAACATTTTAACTTAAAACCTAAGTGTCCTTTTTTAGTGATCGAAAGATCTTTTACAATTATTTAGCTAACATTTCTTATCCATAAAGTATTTGACATAAAACACCTTTGACTTTATATTTATTTTATTTTGTATATAGTTCAATTTTTCAGCAGGTTTTTAAAAACATGTGTCAATTTTCATTTAAAATATTTTATTTCAAGATAAGAATAAATAAAATTCTATCAAATACTTCAAGAAATATTGTTTCATAAAGTATTCTTTTTGCCTTACAATATATTTATGATATTTTTATCAGTACAAACATTTACATATGCAAGAAGGAATCCATCCATAAATATTTCGCAAGCAGTTTCCAGCTCTTTCTCCCCACAATCTAAATAAGGAGGAATATGAAATTTCATAACTGTTTATTTACTATATACTTTTCATATTTTTTTAATGCAGTACGGTATTCAAAGCTACACTTCAGAATCTGATAGGAATCTTTACTAAAATGTGTCTCCGTGATGGTTCCATTTCCTATTTTTAATGGGTTATGTAGTATATTTTAGGAATAAACCACTATTGACATTGTATGTTAATTAAAAGGCACATAAATAAGTATCATTAATTAACAGTCGTTAATTTTAATATGGTCTTAAACAGAATGAATTTCATGAAAAACACATGCTTAAATAAATCATCGGATGTTGAATAACATCATTTGAATGTATTCATGGAGTCAATACAGTTTAATTATGTTAATTGTAAATAATATATGTTCCAAAGTAAATAATTGCATGTTTTGTTTACAATTTAATCGAAATTGAACTAGCGTTTCTATATAAAATCCTTTCATTCAGAATACCCAATCTCATTTAAATTTTCAAAAGGGTAGTAATTCGAATGCTTAATTAATTTGGTGAAACAAATTGTGCAATTATAATAAATTTGTTGAGTTCCGTATGGAATAGTTTGATATATTTAATTCCTTCGGGGATTAATTAATTACCTTTTACTGGGATTAATGTATCAACAATATAATAAACAAATATTATTACTTTAATAAAGGGATGTTTTACGAAAATGCAATTAAATACTTGTGATGTATTTTTTTCAAAGGACTCATTAAGGTATATGTTTTCTGCATATTCTAAAAAATATATTATAATAATTTATCAGGTTTCTTTTAGTAATAAATGTTATGTAATGTGTCCGTAATGATTTATTTACATAATTCAATTTAAATTATATCACTCGTTGAAAGTGAAGGAAATTCTGTGTTGAACTGTCTTCATTCCAAATATACAAAACATCTCCTGTGGGACAAGACTCGTGTATTTTAAAAAGTAATCGTTGTTGTTCTAACCCGTTGTTTTAGTTTTCTTTGTGTCCTTTTCATTATTGCAGGTGTTTTAAAATGGTTAGTTCTACGTTCAGTTTGCTTCTGTGATTGGCAGTAACAAAAATTCATTTGGTTCAAATACATTTCAAAAATCTTATATGGTTTAATTTCATGTACGAGACAATATTTTGGAGTAGTTGATGCTTAAATTTAGACATTATATTTTCCCCCTTAACATAATAATGTAAACGACAAAATGACGTATATATTATTACGTTTTACACATTTAGAAATCTGAATCAGTATTGTTGATCTCAACCTAAGTTTGTCCTGATAGAAATTATCTTTCTTAAGGTGCAAATGTTTTATTTTTAATTGACTAACAACCTATTGTGTCATGAATCTACTCTCTTTTATGTTGTATGTGTGATTATTTAGTTACTATCTTATTAATGTTAACCTTTCATTACAACAGAGTATTTAGTTGTCATGTTTTCTGATACAAGAAGGTTATGAATTCATCATAAGAAAGGTGGTGTAAGACGTTAATCTATAAAAGTGAGAATTACTGTTATAAGTATTTTTATTCTAAATTTTTTACATATATTTAAATAAAATACGTCCATTAAATAGGTATTTTTGTATGTTGATTTGGGCCTATTTATATGTCCTTAATGCCCTATACACTTATTTAAAGGCTAACTAAATAAAAAATCCACGAAATACTAGAACAAATGGGTCCACATCTTACTAGCAGTAAAGTATCAAAATATTATTCCGTGCACCTATAACGGAACGATGTCGCAAACTGTTTATTTAGGATAGGACTTCAACACATACGCCTCAGGCAAGTGTCACTGTTAAATTAGTGAAAATATTACTAACCTCACCTGGATTCGTAAATAATGACCCAGGTGTTGTTTCCTTAGGCTGCTTGACTCTTTCAACAACGAAGGTGACTCAGTATTTTTTTTATTAATAAATAATTATACTATACCCACCCACTCGGAAGGGTTATGTAAACCAAAAACTGTTATTTTGAGTGTATTCTGTGGGTATATTCTAATTTATTTTGTTGTAATTCATTCTAAACTTAATTATTCTAAATAAAATTTGTGAAACTTTACTAAAAACTTTACTTTCTAGTTACAGGTATATTCTAAGTTTAAATATATACTGCGAAATATTAACTTTATGTAGTTAATAGTTCGATATTGGCACATATTCTATTGTTATTTATATTCATTATATTTATATATCTGGAATACATACACTAAAATACATTTTTTACTATACCTCCATTACTAATAGGATTACAATTGTTTAGGTGTGTAACTTTAAAGAGTTGTGTACAGTTTTAGGTCAGTCAGTTTAATTGTTTTGAGTTATAAATTTTTTTGTGAAAACCACAAACAGACAGATAGACTAAGTGGAGCGGAATTCGATAAAACTTTATCCTTCATTTTCTACTCAAAAATTAGGTGTACAATCCGAAAATATTTAGCCAGATATATTTATGTTTTCGCTTTATTATGTTCTTTTGGGAAAACATATCAATCTTGTTATTCTTGTTATTTTTCATAATCAAACATCCAAATTAGATTTGTTATGAAGAAAACAAACAGTGAAATTACATAAAATATAATTTTAAGGCGATAGTTTGGATTTAAGAACAAGGAAACCATTGATTTCTAGTAACAGTGGGATGTCTACTTCCGTAAGGTGTTATGAATCATGTAATGACGTAAGTACTGATTGTAACATTTATATCAATAAAAATTAATCTTTGTCGTAGTTTTTATGAGTGTAATAGTTGTTTCTATTTATTAAATTGGAATTCTACTGTGCTCTGGTCTCTAAAGGACCGTATTATGCCAGTACATTGCACCACTAAAAGCTGTGTTTTAATGTAACATGAGGCCAAAACAGAGTATCCAGACCACTATTAACATACTTTTTATACCATACCATACCGCTGTGAATGTTTTAACATTATATCACTGGTGTGTTATCTATTGGATAACAAAGATAACTTCATTTTCAGCATTTTCAAATCAAATCAGTTTTGATTGCAGTGGACATTTAACATGTATTGCAAAAGTCAATGTTATTTTAAAAGATATTTTATGTCTAGTTAAAAAATTTGGTTTCACCCACACTACAAAACAATCTCTCAAACATACAACATTTCTGCACATTCCAATTTTCCCATCTCCAGTTCCGGTGTCAGCCTACCCACTGTGTGGTCTTCAAGTTATTCGCCAAAAACTCACCCACACTATAAAAATCATGGTAGGCTAGAAAGCCTTTTAATTGAGTTTTACAACCTTATCATAAAATTTGTGAATTAACAAGGAGTAAAATCTTTCTTAAGTTATTCGATATCGATAAATTAATCTTAATAATATAAATAATACCCATTTGGTATATAAAATTATGTGATTATCTGTTCCTATCGATATATAACGAAAAAAATATACAGAAACGACATTTTTCATAACTGCCTTCCACAACAGAACTGAGGTCTAAAACTATTAACAGGTTGATAGATCGGAAAAACTTGGTCTTAAACCAACCCATCGAAGAATTTCTTCAGAAGACAGTTCAAAATGTGTTTTATGTCACATCTCACTGATTGCCTGACTGGAATGACATCTCACTTAATTGAAAGATTTTTAAATTGAAAATATTTTTATTCTGTACACAATGATCATTAATCCCATGTTTTCGTTATGTAAACTTAACAATAATTATAAAATGTGCCGTCACCCATTTAACAATTTAATGTTATTTTAATGAAGTTTAAACCGCACGATAACCATCTATGATACGAGCGTTACAATTGAATCCTTTTATAAAACTGTAAGAGAAATAATACGATTTACTTGGTTAATCGTATGATCAATAGAGTGAAGAGGTTACATGAAATCCGTCTCATTGATTAAAGATCTATAAAAGGTTTTGGTACATCCCTTACAAGTGTAAATACGTGTCGTCCAACTGTAAGGATAATGTGTTAAGGAGCATACACCCTCTTCCTCAAGACGAGATTGGGTCTAAGGGTGAAAGGGAGTTAAATGAGGCGTAACGTCCTTTCAAATAGTAAACAGTCGTTGAACAACATTGTCTTGTAATTCATTATTCAGTTCATTTAAATTCGAAAATACTGTCGTAAAAAACGTTATCAAAGATAAATAGCACGGTTCATCAAATATTGCACCATTACAAATAGACGGGCATTTATAATTGTCTGTACTAATGATTCGTTTATTTATAAAATTGATATTATACTTTACATTACACTAAAATTAAACTACATATCAAGTTTGTGATTCGTTTCTAATTTTGATCAGTTCAGTCCATTGGCACCAGTTGATGAGAATATACTTCAACAATAAAAGATGATTTTATTTCTATATACTTATAAATTATAAGTAGTATAAATTATAAACTATTAGTATAAATTATTTATCAAAAGTATATATGGAATTACACTTGTATAGTATGTCATTAAGATAATTTTAGGAAAAAATATTGTAAGTAATGTTTTATGAATCTTTAAGGTCTGTTGAATTGTTTGAATGTTAATAAATTCATGTGTGAATGTGTGAATATGTAATCCCTTAAAACTAACCCAACCTAACCTAACCTAACCTAACCTAAAACTCATACAGAATGTTCGAGTCTGTCAAATCAATCCTGTCATCTAAAAAAAAGAGTGTCAATTATCCATGCTTATATTTACAGGTACAGGTTGTCTACCTGCAAAAAGAAATTAAGTTATATTTACTGGGTATATTATTGCATTCATAGTACGAAAGTGGTATAGACCCATCCATACATACACGTAAAGTAGTACTGACCCATCTTGGATACCACTTTCCATACCCACACAGTAATACATGGATGAGCAAAATTAAATTTAAATTTTGTTATCATCTTTTATGAATAAAATTACCTAAATATCCCAACATACATTATTCTAAAGATGTTAGTCCCTCATATATGTTATTTAACCCTATAACTTCTACATGATAGTAAAGGAATGATGAGTCCACAACTCATTTATTGATACATTAATTAAATGTATATTCAAGTATATGAGTTTTTTAGTTTAAATTACTATTGATACAAACAAATGTTGTATATTTATTTTAAATATGGTATAATTTATACCACAAAACACATGCATGATTATATTTTCCATAAGAGTAATTAATTACTGCACAAGTTTACAAAGTAGAAATCCAGACAGGAAACACACAACGAGACACTTAACTTAGACAAATTTCTTAAAAGTACTTTACACAAACAATCACAATAATAGCACACAGGATGGGAGGTATAACAGGATTGGGTGGTATTCATAAAATCTTCCGGAATCTAAAAGCTTTTCTCTTAAAAAGTTAATCTTAAACTCGCCTTAAACTTTAAACGATCTAACTTCTGTTTCACACAAAAATGAAATATGTCCAGAAAGAGTTATCGTTGAAAAAGACATAAAGAAGTATGTAAATGTCGTATCATTTGGTGTCTTCCTTGGCTTTACATTTACCTTGCAACAAATGTTCGAAGTACATAAAATAAGACAAACTTTTACGAACTTTAGCCATTTATTTTCAGAACACGACCAAAGAAATGTTTAGGTTTAGTTTAATCAGATACCCTATAATATGCATTTTACTGCTAAGTTAATCAGAAAATATGGCAACTATTAACAATTTTATTTAAGTAAATAATTCATAAAGAATATAATAGTAACATAGTTAGTAATGCAAGTGTAAAGTCAAACCGATTACACGAAAGCAAATAACATTGGTATAAGAGCTTTGATTTGGTAATACAAATCAAAAGTATTTAAAATATACATTTTAAAGACATTGAACGTACAATGACTTATATAATTTTAGAATGAACGTATATCATATCAAAATATTGTTGATTATACGTGTCTGAAATGTTCAAATATAAATTCAGTACTAAATTATAGTATTTATAATATAACTAATTATAAAACATTTACAGAAAAAAGCAAATATAATTTATAATACACGACATTTTCTTGTAAATCGCTTAAAATCTTACTTACCTAAAATATTTTAACTTAAATTCTTCACTTGTTATTCTTCATGTAAAAACCCATTAATAACTTGTCACTAGACTATGATGGATAGGTTTTACAATTATGATCACCACTTTTAGAGGGGGAAAATGTAAAGATTTATGTAATGCAAACAAAATTTACTTAATCTTATTATTTTAGGCTTTATTATTAAACACTAGAGCATTTTTAGTATAGAATTAGCAATTTTTTTACAAGCTTAAAAAGTAATATATTGGAAATTGTTGTCCTTTCTAATAATATTAAAAACACTGCATGTATTACGAATATTTATTTATTTTTTTATGTGAAACATTCCTCCAGCCTTACCAGTTTCATATACATTACTTAAATTATTTTCACCCAAAAACAATTCTTTCTTTTACCGTGTAAAAATGGGTCTACAGTCCATATACTTTACTTTCCCAATTGTTAATTTGAAATAAATTAACCTTTCAACAAGATAAGAGATTCAGAACTGTTGTACAGTTTTAATTTCGTTATATATTTATGACTAAAACTGTTAAGGTATTTAATACCATTCTTGGTTTATATTTTTTTTTGGATTTGAACCGCAAGTGCTTTTCAATCAACCGATTGATTCTGATATGTCAAAATCTAACATGAGATAGACCAAAATAATAATTAACACTGCCCTCTTTTGAAGATTTCATCACTGGTAACAATTTACTGACCTACTATAGTTAGGAACGTAATCACAAAGTTAATATAAACTTAGTGATTGGTTTTTTGATACAAACTTACGGTATTGGTTTTTGGATTTTCCATGATTTAATACATAAGTAATTAATAGTATTAATACAATTAGTAATTATATATTTTTTTTAAAGAGATGCCGATCTCCTTCTTAACTTGCTCTGCACATTCCTCATAGACTATTTATCAGTGATATGAACTTATTCAGAAAGAGAAAGGTGGTGAACCAGTACAGTTGAAGGTGAATATATCTTCCAGTATAGGTCTGATTCGAACCAGGACTATCTCTAACTCATGTAAAAAGTCCTGTCACCTTAGACCGCTCGGCCACCAAAACGGCCAAAATTACTGTTTGACTGAATTTTCCTCTAATAAGTAACTATAATAAATGTATACTATAAATTTACAGACAAAACAAGGAAATATACAAAAACAGACGCAAAATTAAAATAAATGTCAATTTAGGGTCTTTGATATTTTTCGAATTGTCAGAATCATTGAAACGGCGTCTGGCATATTTTTTTTATTTTCAAAGAAAAGTTTACTTTTACTTCTAAAAAGGACCCTCTAAACGAGCACAAACTTTCGTAGAATTTTTCACTAAAATCTTTTTTAATGCCACTTTTTGTTGTATAAAGATATTCATCTAATTCTACTCTAAATGGACATCACATTCCATGTTTCTATGTAAAGATATCCACATTTATATACTGCTTTAAAATTATGAATACTTAATCAGTAATACGATGTAATTAAAAAACTATTTGAATTTTATTTCAATATAAAGTTCGTTTTCATAAAAAACCTCTCACAGTTATATAAGAAACTAGTGCTTCAAATCTTAAAGGTCCAGATTTTATTAGTTAGCACTGTAGCATCCCCAAAGTGAAACACATATTTTGGATAAAACGATAATTTAATTTTTATCTAAAACTAACTTTTGGAAAATACAACGTTAACGTATTATCAAATATTTATTATTCAAAACAACGTAATTTTCGTCTCAAAGTCTATTTGGAACTCTTTATAGCTAGAAACATTTACAGACAAGAAAAAGCCTCCGTAAATGTGATGCAAGCAGTTTTTAGATAAAATTATGCATTCTGTGGGTTATAAAATTAAATTTTAAATTTATCTCAGTTGTCTTATGTAACTTTCTTTAAAATGCTAAACATTTCAGAGGCCAATTTTATACAACAGTCGCCTGGGCATTGTTCTTCTCGGCTTAGATGCATTTTAAATAAATTATCATTCAATTGATATTCGTGAATAGTATCTTTTTCATCAATATTTTTAACATAGTTCACCATCTTCTTACGTGTCTTGTTTAGTCAGAAATCGCATAGATTTTCTCTGTGCAGAAAGTCGTTTTGTATTTACTGAATATTGTCACTATGATAAATTATATAATTTAAGTTAATTTCTTGCCATTTTGTTTCTTTAAATATATTATTTGAAAGTATTAAGTACTGTAATAAATTCCGTTTTAAAATGTATCTCTTTTACAAAAGACATTAATTTTAATACGTAAAAGTCGCAATTCTAAATAGTTATAAGACAGAGAAACATTTATAAATAAAATAGAAATATAAACGAGACAAACACTTTTGTATATTTGGTTCTTGAAAAGAAAAATAAATAAATGTCAAGTAAATATTTTAAATAGTATTCAGAAATGTTCAGCATACAATAGAATGAGTTATTGTTTAAGACTGCATTAGGTATTATTTAAGTTATTATGTGTCCTTTAACACACCCAAAAACTATACTTCAGCTTATTTGGATTATAATAACAATAAAATATTGTTATTATAATCTAAACAAGCAATGTACTACCAATAAATAACATTCAAACAAATAAATGAATTACCGAGTTATCCTGCAGAAAGTGTCTAAATAATGTTAAATCAATAACTTATATACGTAAATTCATGTGTTATTTATATTTTTAAATAAGACTAAAAAATTACTGCTAAGCATTTACAATATTTTCGTATGTATTTAATTATTATTTTATTATATATATTTATAGTTAGACTAAAGGCTTAAAAATTATACTTGTTCTGAAAAAAGTATATTATTTTTTTTCTTATTTGCTAAATATGCATTAATTGCTCTTCGAATCTTTGCATTATTTGCTAAATTTGTAATAAAAACATTATTGATGCAAAATGTAACAAATATAAATTAATTATCAATCCAAAGTAGATACATTCTATGATAGTAAAATAATTTTAGAACAAATTGGTAAGTAATTTATTTCCACTTACGATTTCCTAACTCGAATCATCAACTTTGCTATCAAAACATTCAAAATCAATTTTGTGGCCCATTAAATGTCGTATTCAACTCTAAAGCTCAATTGTTGTTTGTAGGGTTCTTTAAAACAAACAAACCGTTTTTTCTATGTATAGAATCATATTTTCTATGACAAGTTTTTATCTAAACTATAGCAATATTATAATAGTATTGTTAAAACTCCTAGTTTATTAGAAAACTGTTTCTCAGGACATAATTCAATCATGATATTTGTTAAAATATATTTATTATGCTCTAAATGTTAACTTAACAATATTTACAAAAATAATTCAGAACATTTTTTAATTAATTAATTAAACATTTATTAATTGTTCCTCTTAAATTTCTTTGGTGTACTGAAGGTATTCGGAGAAACATTTCAACAAACAACGGTCACTAATATTCAAAACTCTGTATTGCTTGAAACTTTAAAAATTATCTAATTCAATGCGTCAGTATTTCGATTAACTCTATATACCTTTGAAGTAAAACCAAAGTGCTTATAAAATAAAATAATTCTGTTCGTAGCCATTTATAATATTCACTAGATTAAATAAGTACAAACAAAATACTTTTGTGAGTGATATTATAATAGTCGTGTTAATACCTTTACTCTATATTTAAATATATTCTAATAGCATAATTAGTTTCATTGGTTACTTTCCATAACGTTTTGACTGTTTATTAAATTCCACCCATACTTGTATAGTGGTATGACCCATCCACCCACCCATACACGTACACCTAAATTGACCCACGTTCCCATTCATATGCGCACAGAGGTATTGCACTTATACAATTATGGGTGGGGTGGTTTGGACAATCTACTGTTCGTGTATGTGTGAATGGGTGGGGGAGGGTCACCTCGATCGTACATATATGGTGGGGGGGGGGGGTTGTCATACAGTCATTTATTCAGTCAAAACTTTACAATGCATAGACAAAGTTATCATACCAACTGGAATAATTAAAATTATTATTTGAATACATTGACTTTTATCAATAATAAACATAAAGAAATCCGACTTGGATTAATGAATTACATCACATGTATTACATTATTATCAACTTGTACATTCATTAACACTATAATACGCTCCGTCAAGGAGATGCACTTTGAGTCATTTTTTGAATTTAAATGGTTAGACTCTATCTTCAATGATATGGGAAGATGGTTGAAAAACTTTATCCCAGAGTAAGATAGGTGGTTTTTTTTAAAAAAGATGTGTTATGTTTATGAATACGAATATTATGGTGTTACCTCAGATTAATAGAAGAGCTATTGTTGACAGTGGTTTCAAAGAGATATGTATTCCGCTTTGTAACAATGAGACATTCAAGTATGAATAAAGTTGGAAAAATTAACATTTTTTTCGAACGAAAGACAGTACGGCAAGAATCAGTGGGTCAATACCACCTTTAAAAGTTAAAGATCGTCTTATTTTACTAGGCGAAGCTCGGGTTAAGTATCCCTCACTGACATTTAACCTGGGGACTAGCGGCTTTACGAGACTTTCCAACCACGGAAGTGGCGGGACCAAATCTGTTAATTGCGACTGGTCCCTGTGTGGAATCGAACCCGGACCAATTGCGTGGCAAGCCAACACCCTATCCCCTTAGCTACGGCCTCTCCTAGCTACTGATCGTGTGGTTTATATGTGTAACATGAAACAGTAATCCTGGCATTTGACGCTTTGCACTAATACATTTACGGACTATTTACGTACAAATGTATCGTTCATAGGTAATGTTGCTTGCATTAGAATTTTTTATCGACTATAAATTACATTTTATGGGGATTAATTTATTCGAAACTGTCCAAACATTTAGTGCCAAATGGGTTGGAAGTAATAGAATGTGTGGCTGCACCAAGCAATAACATAGTGTTGTAACAAGAAAGGTCACATAGTTTGTGATTACATAAGCTTAAAAATCACAGATGTGCATATAGCTTTATCCTGTTACCTGAATGTCAGCTGTCATAAAAGACTTAAATACAACATTTTTGAATACAGACACTTGTTTTGTTGTATTTTAACATGGTAGTTACGTGTGGCTTTATTGGCTACTGGTTGACACCAGTGCTAGTAAGTACGATAATCAAATATTAAATATTTTTTATATATGTGCATATTAAATTGGGTGCATTAAAAGAAATGACTAAGATAGGACCTTCATATAAATCTTACATGTGAACAGGCCTGCTCTAACGGTGCGGATCAATTCAACGAGTCGATAATATCTTTAAATTGATTATTTAAATATATTTACAGTAAAGTAGATGTATTGAGGTAAAATTAAATATAAATATAACCACGCAGTAAAATAAAAATCTCAATTATATAAATCACCGAAATTCTTTTAATTTGAATGTTTAAGTTATAGACTAGGAAAGACATTTTTGATCATATAGAAGTTTAGTTCGGAGGCATATTAATTATAATTATTCGATTAAAACCCTTTTTCAATCTATAAATATAAATTTATTAAATCGGTTTTAAATCACTTCATTTACTTACCCATACAAAAGTAATGTACCATAAATATACATTTTATAAGGATTACAACGTAAACAAGTAATTAATTTTATCACCCTCTGTTATAGAAGCCAAGATATAGTTGTTTCAGGATATCGATTAGCCATTTTTTTGTAATTTAAAATTCTTACAAGATAAAATATAAATGCGATACATTAACGGGATATTCAGTAATAAAAGTGCAAAGTTGATGCGCAGTGAAAACTAGTTGAAATTCTGGTATTCTTTTGTTCCAACTAGGATGAAAATTATAAAAACTTACAATACATTTAAAACGTTTATATCGTAACGTATAAAATTAAACTAGGAAAACAATGGTGAGGTTGGATTTTCGTAGGCCTCTTACTAAAACCTTCAAAATCAGGTAGCACAATTTCTGCACCAACAGTAATTATTTATTTTTTTACATCTGAATTACTTTAACTGATAATTTTGATTTCAAATAAATCATGGTACTTATTTTCTAAAGTTTATAGGTTATGTTTTCATTATATCATTAGTTAATGTTTTATTAAACGATCAAACTAATGTAATTTGCCACATATCATTTGCAAAAAAATGTAGATTAAAATAATGATTCAATTACATTATTCACCAACGGTAAAGGAGCTTTTTCCCTATTGACAATACGTCTGTAGGGAGAAGTAATGAGAAGGATCGTGGATCGCAATTTTGTCGTGCTAAGCCATTGTTTGTCATCTTTTGTTTCAGTTTCCGTTGTTTCAGGCGTTCCGCTTGTTTTAAATGAACCAATCTGGTTACTTCATGCCTGGAATGTGAAGTAGTGTCCGTGCATACTCGAAAGTCTCTGGATATTTCCTCCTACCTTCCGTACAACGTAGAGGGACTGAGAACTGGTTGGGTCTTTTAATTGTCTAATATACTCTTGAAAAATGCGCAGAAGAGATAGTCTGAGATGTTAAATTCTCCAATTATACAGATTTTTCTTATTTCATATATTGACACCTATTATTACACCTTAAAATGTTCAAGGCAGTGAAGACGGCAAATTTTTCTTTATGTCTTTTTCAACATTTATCGCTCTGGTAAAGTTTTCTTAAGTGTAAAACAGAAGGTAGATTATTTAAAGTTCAATAAGAGATTAATACGAGTATTAACTTTTTAAAAGCAGATCTTTGAAAGCTTTCTGAAGTATTTCACCAGTAACTCCATCCCTTTAATGTTCAGAGGTACTTTACTTGGGGTTCTTTGAATAAAATTGTTTTGTTTGTGCAGTTTTTCTAAGTTAGGTTTCTTATAGTACAATTCCTTATAGTACATTGGGCTAAAAGTTGTATAATCAATTACACTAATCGATTTTTTTTGTATTCGTCAAATTCCTTTTAAAAATATAGCAAGTGTTTATTTCAAGCAGCACTTGAAAAAATAAAAACATTCTAATATTATAATTTCCGACTCAAATGTGTAATAAAATATATTTATTTATTCATAAGACGCCGATCGTCAAGATATGGGCGAATATGGATTTCGATTGAGTGTGATGAGTGTAGATGAGCGAATGTAGTCATTGTTACAAACTAAGGCCGACTATTCCTTAGAAAGTGTCATTAATTAATAGCCCAGTGACAAATGAAAAGCCGGTGGTTATCAGCTGATCCTTCTCAAAATGTATTGACTCTGATTGGGATCGAACTGAGAAACTTTAGCACAAGAAGCTGGGATTGAACCAACTACGCTACCGACAAATATATTGAACATAATGTTATCAATAACATTAATTGTATAAGCATTATTCCTTAAAAGAAAATTTATATGCAATAAATGGGATTTTAGAATGACGACAAATTTGGAATATTAACCGTTAGCGATTAAAGAAGTTTTACTTCAGAAATATGTAAAAATGTTAACTTTAATTCTGATTAATACACTAATATTTTAAGTTTAATAAGACTATCTTTAAATTTTAAGCCACATGAATTGCAAGTACTATACAATGTTGACACGTTAATATGTAGCTGAATAAAGTATAAAAAAGTATTTATTTCGGCTTGTTAAGTTGTATTTTCAAATCAGCTTATTCAATAAATCCTCTCTTTGCTTTTTCAAATAAACAATAAAATAAGTATTCCTTTCATGATAACTAACACACACGCGCACGCACGCGTGCACGCACGCACAGTAATAAATATGTGCAATTGTTCTATTTGAAAATGTTTAACGCACGCACAGTAATAAATATGTGCAATTGTTCTATTTGAAAATGTTTAACGCTGCTTGATTATGATTTAAATAGTTTTGTTAATAAATATGCAAATTAAAATTATAAACATTTTATAGGAGATGTTTTTTCCACACTATTCTGAAACAATACTGAATAAACATTTACCTCATTTTAAATGGTTTTCTGGGTTTGAGCCTATTTGTTATATTTATCAGTGACTGACGAATTGTACCCCTAATATGCGTCCCTTTTCGAGGCAAAAGTTCACTTTAACACACCAACTTGTTCAACGCCATGAATATTCTTCCCTTCTCTTGTTATTTCCAGCAATATATCTCACCATGTTATTTATTACCTTTAACAATTGGATATTGTGTACAATCATAAGTAAATTATTAAATTGCTTTCAATATAGTTATTTATACTCTTTCAATAAACCAATATATTAATATAACCAACTTTATACTGAGAGTTTGGTTCAATATACAGTTTTTATAGTAGAATTACTTTATTGGATTAGAAGGACGTAATTATAATTGCACTGTAACAAGTCTTCACAATTTTATAGTGCTGGGGGGGGGGGGGGTTAGATTAAATTGTCAGCGGGAAAACAGGTGGTTGCTATTGGTTGTCTGAAGTAGTAACATGATGTTGGTCTGGCTACAGGCCCAGATTATTTCTCTCCACTTACGTCGTATCTAGAGGGTTGGTACGTAACTTTTTATGTGGCAATGACAACATTATATCCTACACAGGCTTTAAAATTAATTCATGTAATTATGATTTTATTTTTAGGGTTCAGGAAGGAAATAATCCAGCACATTGTAAATATGAACTTTACTGCAAAGTAGATAATTTAGTTCCAAACTATAGATCAACTAATTTGTCAAACAAACACTATAAATATACGTTTTAATTACAATCTTACCAAACTTGTAATGTACTTCTGTAGAATTTTTATTTTTTATGTAAAACATTTCAATTGGGATTTTTTTATTCGTACACATCATACATTTAACTAACGTAAATTTAATTCCACCGTTACAAGTCTTCACATAAAAAAAATTTTAAATAAGGGTATTGTTTCATAAATTGTTAGTGTCTTGTCATTTATTTATCTTCATAAAAACTCCCATAATCAAACACTCTAGACACAATATTGGCATTTCGTTTGCTAAATTGTAGTCTTAAAACCGTTTGTTTTTCGTGAGCCTATTTATTAATGATTCGTTCTTAACATTGTCCAATCTCTTTGAACAACAAGTGGCTAAAAATCCAATTTAAATAAATGTAAATAATGAAATTACAATAATTACTTGTTAGATACAAAGTAATTGTTGCACAGTATTTATAACCTGTGCGCCTTAATAAACTATAAACTTTACATGTAAAAAGCTCTTTAATGCTCATGCTAAGTGTTTTATAAATACTGAAGTAATTTTTCAAATGCATGCTTTAAACATTATCGTATTTTATAGTTATTATTAGACCATTTAGAAATATTCAAGGCCTCTAGAAGAAGGAGAGGTCGATTTTAAACTCATTTTACGACGGAAACTGTGATTCAAGGTAATATATTAGTTTTATGCAAACAATTTTATCACATATACTACCAAGTGAAACTTTCATTTTCTACGTAAAAACTAACTATTTACTTGACAATCTGCCTAACTATCAGTACGTTTCCAGCAAGAGGTGAACTGTAGATAACTGGATCAATTAACATCAAAGTGGTGGTGAAAATTGTGGGCCTAAATGAGGGTACTTCTCTAATTGTTCCTTTAATAACGTTCCTTCTCAACAGGATTTAATTATTTTTCTTCTTCATTTATTGTTGCCCACAGCACACAAATGATAGCACGGGTCTATTAGCAACAGGTTTTAAAGCTGTTGTAATCACAAATAGTAAAAGAAATTTCATATTTAAGGATGTGTGTATAGGTCTTGATTTTAGAGAGAAGGTCACACATTTATAAAACTGTGTATTTAGCTGTTCTGTTGAGATACGGAAAGATTATATCTCTAATATGTGAAAGTCTAAGCCGACTACTAATGACAGAAGAATAAAATTATTTCAGCTAACATATCGTTAAAACCTTGCATTACCGAATAGGTATGTATGTATAAAAACATTTTCAATGTTGCTAACAAACAACTAATTTTACACTAAGTATGTTATCATATTCCCCTAACGTTGTAAGGAAGTTTACATCCGGTGGTCGTGTGTGTTTAGAAACTTATGTCACTATGTTCTTACAATAAAAGTAATCAAGTGATAATCAATCCACTCTGGGTAGATATAATATACCTAGCGATCTACTATTTATTATGTTTGACTTTTTAAAAAATTGTAATTTTTCGTGAACAAGAACAAAGCAGTGCCACAAAGCTCATAAAATTAACATGTGATGATTTAATAATGAATCTTTTTACACACAGACAGCGGCCCTACCACCCACCTATCCACGATCAGTGGCAACGGCCCCCCCCCACCCACTCTTACACTTAATGTGTTAATGTCACTTCCTCCCACCTACACACGTACAGTGGGAATGGCCCACTCTCCCACCCACACACGTACGGTGTTAATGTCCCTTCCCTTCCTCCCACCCACACATGTACAGTGGGAATGGCCATCCCTCCCACCCATACACGTACAGTGTTAATGTCCCTTCCTTCCACCCATACACGTACAGTGGTAACGCCCTCCCTCCCACCCTTACACGTAGAGTGGTAACGCTCTCCCTCACACCCTTACACGTACAATGGTAATGGCCCTCCCTCCCACCCATACACGTACAGTGGTAATGTCCCTCCCTCTCACCCACACACACATACTATGGTAATGTCCCACTCTCCCACCCATATACACGTATAGTGGTAATGACCTTCCTTCCCACCCATACACGTACAGTGGTAATGGCCCTCCCTCCCACTCTTACACGTACAGTGGTAACCACTCCCTCCCACCCACACACATACAATGGTAATGTCCCACTCTCCCACCCATACACGTACAGTGGTAACGGCCCTCCCTCCCACCCACACACATACTATGGTAATGTCCCACTCTCCCACCCATACACGTACTGTGGTAAAGGTCCTCCCTCCCACCCATGCACGTACATTGGTAATGTCCTTCCCTCTCACCCACACACATACTATGGTAACGGCCCTCCCTCCCACCCATGCACGTACGGTGGTAAAGGGTTTTAACTTTTTAAACGTTAATTACTTTACCTAAAAGAAATTTTGCAATATTTATAAAAACTAGAATTTAACGATATATTAATGTTGTGAAGTACACATAAAAATACTTAAGACACTATACAAATTTCTAGTTTACGGTAAATAGGCCTGTGTATTACAGTAAAAATGTTGAGTTGGCATTTTTACCATTGTAGAAAATTCAAACTTTTGCTCCCAAAATCGCTTTGTTTACCAAACTCACGTAACTGCGAAGTTGTGATATAAGTATTAACAAAGTAACTTGGTAAGGTTGCAAGGCTTCAGATATAACTTTTCTTAGTTTAACCTTAGTTTTATCCGATATTAAAGTATATTGTTACTATACAAACCACTGAAGCTTTGAGCACTTTTAACAAAACGTTAATAATGTTGGCAGTTAAAAACATTTAAATGTATACTAATGCTAATAATTTTTGTGTAATATAAAACATATTTATCAGATACAGACTTTTAATATTACGGTATCGTCTTACTCGGTATAACTTTATATATTTAATGATAATGATATAAAGTTATACCATGGATGATTTATATATTTCATCATAAGTACAAATAATGATATGGAACAAACGGAATCATAATTAGTTATTAACCAGAAAAATATTCACTTTTTGCTCAACTCTTCATTCAGGAAAATCTAAGTATTATGTTTGTAATTTATAGTTGACATTCATATATTTACAAAAATCATTAATATTTATAAATAAAGACGTGCATGTACATATTTCTCTCCTTGATTTCCTCCAGTGATGGTGTCCATATACAACAGGTGTTCAACAAAGAATATTGGACTCGGATATGCAGCTGTCACCGGTTTGTTGAAGTTCACTCAAGTATTTCCGGTCTGATGTCTTGCAAACACATTCAGTTTCTATTTTCATAACTTAAGTCTTCTTAAAATATTTTGGGTTCTAAGGTAGTAAAATATGTGTATAAATCTAGTTTCGAATTAATTAAATTATCAAACGTTTTTATTATTTTCTACCTTCATTTTTTAAGTACCCGGTGATGTACTTTTATATTGTAGTAATCAAATGTATAGCTTTTTAACATAAAGGACAACTTGATAACATAAAACATGTAGAATTTAAATTGTCACTAAACTGTCCATCCACAACTCTGTGTGGATAATAAATACAGCTTGCGAGGTCACTAATGGCTCTCCCACCCACCCTACACTACTCAATCTCACCACCGCCCTATAACAGACGGACGACAGACATAAACACGTAGTTAACACAGTTTATGGGTGAGCACTGACTGACTTATCTCCACTTAGAACACAATATAACTGGCCTATCTCAATATACACTAGTCAGATAATCAATGGCTGTTTTATTATATGTTGACACATATCTCCTAAGTGACGTCTCATTAAAAATGTAATTTTTCTAACCTCAAACACTGTAATAAAGTAGCTAATCATATAAGACTCATATTTTAAATTTTTTATCTCAATAGTTTTTTAACTACTCAAATACGTAATTGGGGCCATAAATGTTTGTTTATATTATTATCCCAATAGTACAAATATCTCAAAATTGTAATTGACATAAAGTCATTACAACTGTTTGATTACTTACTTTGTTTTACAGAAAATAAAAATGTGTTATTTTCTAATTACTACTAAGCACATACTGAAGCGCAGAATCAGCTATCAATCAGCAAGTTCGTACCAAGTTTGTGATTACATTTCTGACTGTGATTAGTTCAGTCCATTGGCACCAGTTGATGGGAACTTCAATACGGAAGCCACCTAAACTAATGAACTATCTCATCTTGTAAATTGAAGTCTTATGTGGTGTATATCAGATTTATGAAGCATGCATACTGTAACTGAGAATTAATAGTGTTTAAGTGGAAGGTTTTTATGAAAATTAAGGTGATGAAAATGTTCTCTTGCAAAAATATTGTAAATCACTTACCTTACTTAGCTAATACGGATAAATTTACGTCATGTAATCATGTAATTTTCTTAGTTAATAATATTTACTACATAAAATAAAGGATTTTTTTTATTATTTATTTATTCATAAGACGCCGATCGTCAAGATATGGGCGAATATGGATTTCGAATGAGTGTAGATGAGCGAATGTAGTCATTGTTACAAACTAAGGCCGACTATTCCTTAGAAAGTGTAATTAATTAATAGACCGATGACAAATGAACAGCCGGTGGTTATCAGCTGATCCTTCTCAAACTGTATTATGACTCTGATTGGGATCGAACTGAGAACCCTTAGCTCATGAAGCTGGGATTGAACCAACTACGCTACCGATAATTTAATATTATCTGTACTAGTTTACTTATTGTGAATTAATTAAATTAGTATAGGTTTTTTTCTTTGTTTAGTTATATAGCTAATATGAGAACGCATGTTTAATACATCAGTATTTATTTGTTTTGACTATATTGAGGTTTATCTTTAATAAATAGAGTTTTTCTGAGGTTTTCATAATATCATTATAGTGGTAAATAAGAGTGGATTTACCATTAAAATTAACACTTTTAATTTATTTCTAATATAGGAATAGTACAAAAGTAGCAGTATAAATCACGAAACGATCCGGAATGTCGATGTTTTTTCTATTATCAGAGGATACAATGGCCTCTTTATATTTATTTTTTCCTTGATTGCTTACACAACACTTAGTTGGTTTGGACCTTAGCCAATGTGTTAATAATTATTTGTAGTTTCGAGGTAAATACTTGTTCTGCTTGTTTGATCATGAATTGAAATCAAACTTAATTTCATTTTAAAAAAGCAATTCAGGTAACTGATCTTTTAAAGATTTAATAAGTATGCAGCAAAACGACAAGATTTTTTCTTATAACATTTCAATTTAACTTAAGTTTTGAAATGTTGTATGTTTAAGAAGTATGTAAAAAACGTGATAAATATGTTTCAACTTATGTACATACAATTTACCTGATTTAAACTATAGTTTTTACTAAATAATATTTAGTAAAGTTATACTGAACATAAACTACAACCAGTAGTTGACACAAGTGGCGCAGTGCTACTTGGGGACAAAGTGTTGTGGCTGTTGTAGTTGATATTTTCTGTTCTCAATTCTCTTAACACCAATATGGCGTCCACACAAATAGTTGCCTTCGGCGTGAACACTGGAGAAGTTAGGGTTGTGCATGTTGTAGGGTAGTCAACTGAGTGTCTGGATCTGGATACCAGGCTTGTCAATTAGCTGAAAGTTAGTCAAATACTATAAGGTTAGTATTCCACGTAAATCTGTAGATGTCTTAGTGTCTTGGCTATTGGAAAATTAATTAATTTACCTTTCTGAGCATAGGTCAAACTCAGTCAACGGACTACACTGGTCATACATACTCATTTTACACTCATACAATCATTCATACCGTTCAAAGTCGTGTCGGTGTCTCATATTGCAGAATACATTAAAATGCTTGAATATTATCTTTCATACTTTTTCAGAAATTTTTTAGCCGTTGTAGCAATATGCAAAGGACCAGAAGAACATATATAACTAATTTAGGTTAAAATCGTGGAGTATAACTAAGAAATATTTTTCACTGACTTGTACTAGAATGGTCAGTAAATATAATTGTATCAAGGCTAATTAATAACAACGTTCCGATCTACCATACGTGAACATACTTTTGGCCCTATGTGTATGACCCTTAACCCATTATCTGAGTATATTATGTAGAAGGTTTCCATACAGAATATACATTGTTAGAATGTACACCGTTTATCTAACAACGCCAGTGGACTCTCGGGAAATCCGTAACTCGTTGCTCATTGTCTTTCCCAGCGGGGACCATTTCATAGAATATAGTTCAGCATATACAACTGCCCACTCAACTATTGTTATCACAATTCAAAGTTAAAATTGTTTATTTTTGTTGTTTTCCCTAAGTATACAATACTTGTAATATTTTGAAATCTGATTGTTTAACTTTATTCCATCCACAACGTCTATCTCAAACATAAATAAATGCATATAAGTATTACACAGTCCTCTGAACACGTAGTTTGGTAAAGAAATTTGTTTAATTGGATAATTTCAGTTTGAGGAAACTGTGATTCACTTCAAAATTATAGTACGAACTACAGCTCCATTTAAATATTAATTTAATTTATAGGTCGTTCATAAAATCCCCTTCAAAACTGCGTGATATGATTACTAAGAAGATATAAGATAATGTAGAGGGGGTTGTACAAATACTAATAAAAAAGTTCCTATGAACTTATGTCCTAAAAGTTTTAGTTTTCCGTCTGTCTGTCGAAACGTGTTTTTATATCAATTATCACATCTTAATAACCCCTTAAGATATATTATTTTCGAACCCGGTTCATGTATGAGGAATAATATGACCTAATTTAGTATAGATAATCAAGTTCTCCCTTTGAACCATTTCAAAATGGCAGCTATTTTCAGTTTAAAAGCTTAATATTTTAAAAAGTTTAAAATAAAAAACTACAAAATACACAGTAATTGCAAAATTTGATTTCCAAAAAGAAGGTACAAATATTTTTAAGAACAGATCATTAATAACTGATGTTGTAATTGTTGTGATACATTATATGTTAATTAGATAAAATTACCACAAAATTGTAAAAGTATGTTTTAAAGTATCTAAACTAGTTATAATAATATCATATACAATACTAATATATGACGAGGGATTTTTTTCATTCTATGGAACACTTTTTCTGAATAAAAACTTACATCCATATTTATAGTGTTTTTTTATAATATATTTACAATAGACGATAGTTTTATCTTTCAGCACGCTCGAGTATTGGTGGATGGGGTTAGTGGGTTATTTGAAAGGGGTTGTGATTAAGTTGTTTGGGGTTTGTTTGAAGTGGTCTCAGGATTAGTGGAAATGTCGGTCTGGCTACAGGCCCAATGATACTACTTTTGGCCAGTGATGTCAATTATATAGGCCTTATACACACATGGCAATAATATATTTTCCACACGCGTTGTTTTGGAAATCCATGTAAGTTACGAACATTTTGTTACAATTGTGGACACATATCAAACCAAGGAATTATCTGTAATACATTTTTATAACTAATTAAATTACTCTTGTTACTTACAAATGATAATATGTGTTACTTTCTTCACACTCATATTCAATATATTATTCATTACTTTATTCATAATTCCTCGCCTCAACCTATTTAGTTTCATATCTACTACTACTTTACTACAGACCGTGAAATAATTTTTTTCATCTCCTTAATGACCTTTACCCTGTCCATTCCCCATAGACTATTTATCTATGCGGGGAACTTATTCAGACGGAGTAAGGGGGTGACCGGTACAGCAGAACGTGTACATCACTGATAAATCTACGCTATCCGAACCAAATCTATCTGTAACCCAAGCTTAAAGTCCTGACGCCTTAGACCACTCGGCCACCGGCTCGCCCAATGATCTTTTTACGATGCTTGACCAAGTTTTACTCCATCTAAAAAAGCTGAAAACTTGTACTTTTTGGGCTGTAAGTATAACTTTTTGATTTATTGTTTAACGCCCCATTCTGCAGAAACATTGTATATGTCAAAATACTTCCGTAATAACTTGATTAACAACCATGGACAAACAATAAGCATACATTTTAAGATAATTAAACAATTAACTTTAACTTTTCTAAACTATATTTCTGCTTCAAAATGTTATATAAAATTTCTTGGTATACCGTGTTAGTTAACTCTTCTTTAGATTTAACCATTTTATAATTCATTTATTTAAAAAAAAAACTTATAATTAGCTTGGAATTTTTCTAAATAGACATCAATGAAAAGTTAAAAGGTTTATTTTGACACATACATGGCCTATATTATGTTTCTACGATCTTGTGTTATTTTCGTCTAATATCTGGTCTTCATTTAATAATCATTATCGTTATTTTTTATTAAGATTGAAAACGAAAAAGGATTCCTTAATTGACTTCTTCTTTATTTATAAACGAGTAGGCTCACAATTCCTACTAGATGAAATATGTTTTAATTTAGTCGAAATACAACATTTCTTTTAATATATTAATTAATAAATAATTTGTTGTAAATTATTTCCCACCGTTTTGTATCTATTAGTGCAAAAATAACTTTACGAAGTGTCATATTTTTTTACATTATTAAAAATAATAGAGGATTAATAAGTTAAAATTACAAAGCTTATCATTTATACTAACAATAACTAGAAGAAATATAGAAAAAAAAGAAATGGCTGTACAAGTTTGATAAGTATTAGTTGAAATTATCAACTAATTAACAGGTAAATTATTGAATATAATTTGTTGTGTGTAATTTATGATTGTAGTGAAAGTAAACTAGTTCATCATTTCGCACGGCTTTCAGTTTACTTTTTGAATAAACAATTCTTTGGAACTAGTACTAACTATACTAACTATCATTGCATTCCCAGTAAGTGGTGAATCGAAGACAATTGAAGGGTATTGCATTGAAGAGAACTTAGACAATCAACATCAAAGTGGTGATGAAAGTTCTGGGGACCACCAGAACTTCTCTAATTGTTCTCGTAGTAGTGTTCCCTCCCAGCTGGGGTTATTTGTCTTTATTGACCATCTTTATTACTGCCTAAAGTTTATTGTTGGCCAAGTGTTTTTAAATTTTTTTTATAAATTGTCATCACCGCTAACAAAAATATTTTAAACACCAACTGTCAAACACTGTATAGTTTTTTCTTACATTTGGATTCTTATATGTGGTACGCTGATAAAACTTTTTGCGTATTTTAAAGCGAATATAAATGGTTACATGATTGTGTGTAGTTTGGCTAGTTCGACTGTTCGTCAGAAAGGGCCATTTATTATTAGCCCAATAGCCAGAGTTAAGCTACTTGACAAGTTTGATATACAGCTCTCTCCCGAAGATAACATTGGAATACTGACTACCACCCAACATAGACACCCCAGATTTCTCTTGAAGTGTCCACGCCGATAGTAACTATTTATATGATAGTAAGAAACAGAAATTTTTTGTGTAGACCTAAAAATACACCAAAGTTGTTATTAACTACTGTGATTACAAGCTGAGTTTCATTGTTGAGGAGACTTAAGAATTATTTTAACTTGGATAGTTGCAATTTCATTTTAATTTTTTATTGTTCGTTTACAAAAAACATCACGCTATAGTTTTATCTAATTATTTTACACACATCAATTTGCAATATTTAGATGCACATATGACAACTGTACCAAAGATTAAGTTGATAAAGTCTTTAAAAGCTTTACAAGTAGCTAAAGCTTAAAGGAATTAAGCTAACACAGAA
Organism: Stictocephala bisonia; assembly: GCA_035578905.1. Classification (NCBI taxonomy): domain Eukaryota; kingdom Metazoa; phylum Arthropoda; class Insecta; order Hemiptera; family Membracidae; genus Stictocephala; species Stictocephala bisonia. The sequence continues at coordinate 1,053,878 of JAQJVL010000268.1, forward strand.
GGTTTTCTTTTAGGGCGTTAAAGGGATGCAAGGAGCTTACCTCCTTGACATGATTTTAAGCTATGGCCTTTCGACAACTATAAGTTATTGTTATTTTCGTATGTAGAAACACTTGGAGAAATGTTTATTATTTATTACTATAGACTTAGACACCTCTTGGTGTCTAAAGCATTCTATTCTGTGGATTAGTTCATGATGAGTCGCTGGGAAGATTAAGATTAAATTGCAGGACAGGAAGGCAGTGTGATTGTGGCTGTATGAATATTAGAAATATATGTATTTGAATGTGGAGTGAATGACAATTTGTTGTTTAGTTTTAGAATTTTAATACATTTTATATATTATACTTATATTATGTTGACGATTGCATGACATGTCAAAAGTTGTTACTACGCAATAAAGTTTATTTATTTATACAGAGTGAGTTTCAAGCTAGCAACGCCCTAACTTGTCTCTACCGTATATAAAATATTTGCTTTTTGAATATGCCATTAATATTAACCTATACTACATTTAGAGTGTTTCAATATTATTGGAAACCACTTGGGGTCCAAGATCTAGAAGTCAACTTAAAATGGAAACGCAATCATGTTTTATGTTATTTAACACTGTAATTTAAAACTATAGCATAGTCAGAATTTAAAAATATTAATTCGTTTTTATTGTAATATTTTATTTAGTTGGTCGTTACATATTATTATATTTAATTTGTCACTGCTTGAACAAAAGACACCCTAAAAACACAAATCTGTTTTTGTTTTAGCCCTGAAAAAACAATTTTAATTATGAAAATACAAAAGCGATGACGAAGTAAATAAATTTGAGGATGATTCTGTTAAGGAACATATATTTCGTTCTTTAAGCAATTCCTTCAAAGTATGTATCACTCAATGTGAATGTTATCAATGCACTATTTTAAATCTGAACAGAAAAAGAATTGAAACTACCAGGAATATTAGCTGAACTACAGTGTTGAGTAACCAAACATTTATACATAAACAACAATATATTATAAATATATAATAAATAAAAAATATCATTAATTCATACTAAAATATCGAGACTAAGTGGACGTTAAATAAGTTTCACTAAGTTGTTCAACTATTGTATCATTTGAAAGTCATGGAAAACCATATCTGACATATATGAGATTTAGTGGTTCTGGTCTAGATCATATAGGAAGGTGGTGCAAATGGTTTTCGGTTTATAAATTATCTCCCAATTTTATAATATAAATGAGTACAAACTCGCCGAAAGTACAAATGTATTTTTTTATAACTACGTTTATTACGCATAACTTAAGGAATTGATATGTTCTTCATTAAACAATTGTTTCTAATATTTATAATTTTATAGTTACAAAAATATTTGTACATGTTTTAAAATGAAAAACATCTCAATCACTTCAATTATGTGTAAAAATGTAGTTGTAATAAAATTAATTTGTGTTTTGAACGGATTGTCTTAATATTGTCACTGTATTAATATGTGAATTATTTAAAAACAGCTGAATTTACCACTTCATAAGGCCACAAGTTCTAATGTATTAGAGTAACAACAATTTTTATATTTTTCCTGTCTCAAGGGAAGGGGCATTAAGTAATTTTGATTATAAAATTGGGAAATAAATAACTCACCGAAAACCGATTGCACCGCCTTAATAGTGTAAAAGTTATTCTGTTTACTGGCCTATTTCCTCAGTACAACGTACTCCTTTAGAAGGAGACATACTAATTTGGTCGTGCAGTATTTTTTCCTCCTACCACTTCAAACAGCCCAGTGAAGCCACCTGCTTCAGTTGGAGACGAGGACGACTTCAATTAATCCCAATCCCGCTTCATTATGCCAAAGAGTATCTCATAAAAATCGACTGTATACCGTAACATTTTTTTATTTGTCTGCATGATCTTATTTTAATCATATTGCATTAACCCTATGCCTGCAATTAATGTTAAATGCATATTTCGTGTGTTAGAAAAGGAAATGTTTCTGTAATAATAGATTAAATTTACGTTTCAACGTCTAAATTTAAATAGCAAATTTGAGGTTAGTATTTCAAATTTAATCGTTTAACCTTTTAAAATAACAACATAATTGAAGACACAGTTTTTCAAAAATCAATATATAATCAAAAACAATCTAAATGTGTTCTGTTTATGAATAAATATATATGAGTTCTGTAGTCTCATACATCGTTAAGTACTTGTGATTAAATATTTAATACATTTTCGATTTTTAATAGAGAATGTATATCGTAAGAAAGTTCAAATTCAAAATTTAAATAAAATTTTGAAATTATTTAAATGCTAAATAATGCGTTCAAATATCAAACTTAGGCAAATTGATCAGCTAAAATACAACAGTTTAACACAAAATGTTACACCCATGTTTCTAGATAGGTTCTGGGTGATGTTTGAAGTAAAAAAATCTAGATATATTTTCTCCAATAGATATTTACTGAAGTGAAAACCTCAGATAGATTGTGACCTTTCTTGAAAGTTCAAAAGTAATCCGCAGAGGTCGCATCTGCTCAGCTAATGCCGAAAAAAGCTGTAGTAATCATAGCCAAGGTATAAAACTATTCCTACTTCAGTACCTTGTGAAAACCATTCAATTTTAACTCTTTTTAAAGAGTTTTGATTCTACAGTAAAATGTTGGCCGCTACTAATCCGTTATTTAATATTGGTACACTCAAGTTCAGTAGAACTCAATTGTTTTCCAACCTGAAAACTATGCAATACTTTACAATTGTATTGTACTTTAGTATTGTATTTTTATTTAATTTAATGGTTTACGTATTATTGCTACTATAGTATTTATAAATAGTGTTTGTAGTATCATACAATAGTTATTGCTGTTATAGTATAGACATTTTTATTTTTTTTTTATTTTTTTATTTGTTAGCAAACTTTTAAACACTTTTTAAATTTCAAGATCTTAAAGTCTCAATTGGTTGTTGTCTCATATTATTTTATAGTACAATTATTTGCTGTTTTTTGTATTTCCTTAAAAAAAACCACGTACAGTAAAAATATTTAAGTTTTAATTGCAGTTTTATTACTTTTTTGTGGTTTGATAAAAGAAAGCTGTTGTTCCTTATTTGATTATTGTATTGAATTTTAATATTTTTAAATTTAATTTCCATCTGATTTTATATTAACATATAGATCTTCAGTTTTCAAAATAATAACTTTTTAATGTAACAAAATAGAAAATACTATTTTACGATAATGGTTGTTGGACTGTTAGGTAATTTTAATAAAATGGATTCTAGAATAAAACTTGGTTTCATGTTGTCGTAAGTAATAGTTTATCTAAAAAGTAAGTTTATGAAAATATATCTTCCAAATATAAAGTACAATATATAAATCTGCAACTTCTAAAACTGCTTGCGTGTTGGGGAAGAAAGTTAAAGTTACGATACATAAACAACTTTTTTTCTACATTTGACATTTATTCTATAAATCTTATAACAGCTGCCATTTCTCTTATGAGTGGGTTAACTTATTTTTCACTGCGATATTTTTTAAGAACGTAGGATTTATTAAATAATGAATTTATAACTTGTTTTCAATTAATAGTATTTCAGTAAAACATCATAGGGTTAGCGAGAACAAAATTATCGTTTATTTATATTGAACAGTTTTAGTTCTAGAGCAGTTCATTACAAATTCATACTTATCATATAACATATATCATTTTAGAAAGCTCTTATTATTGGAAATATTCATAATTTGAAAACAATTGCTCTTCCAAACTCCAATAATTCAATTTTATATTTTATAAGGCATTTCGCAAGACAACGCCATCAAACCAAGACGCAACTGATACAAAACCATACGTATTTACAAGTGTTTAAAAACATACAATTAAAATAATGGTGTTAGATACATTTTAAGAATTAACAAATACAGTAAAAAATTAAATAAAAAATCATGAAAAATTATAAAAAACAAAAAAGATAAAATTGAAACCCAGATTTAAAGGCAACAAACGCAATCGCAAGTACAACGGGTCCAAAATATAAACAATTGCTGATTATGCTCTTGAAAAACTCGTTTTTTTCTCATATTAGTTTAATAACAGAAAAAAATAACCATAAATATATATGCTTATACAACCATTGAAACTAAGATGGTTGAATACAGCCTTGTCAACAATGAATATGGGCTGTTTCAAAATATCCCCTTATTAACAATTTAAAATCATTACATATTTATTTATTTAATTATATTTCCATTATTTTTTAATTATTGTATATTATTATATTAATTTATTATTTCCTCTAATTTATTTCCTTCTATTTTATAAACAAATATTTTTACAGATATGTAAAAATTTACTCTAAATCAGTTGTGTGTGTTTTTTAAAGATGTCTTTGACAACGAAATGCCTCATCTAATAAACAAATGCATTTATTGGAATGTTGAAGGGGAAATATTTTAAAATTGTAAATTATAAGGAGGCCATGCATAATTTTAACACATTCCCCTTTTGAAAATTGATTTATTCTTAGAACTTGGCCTAAGCGGCCGGTGTCATAACTAGAATCTACATCTTCCGGTGACAACCACGTCAAGGTACTATCTACAATATTTACAAGATGACCAGACGTCTCGCCCATAGTGTGATGTGACATCCTCAGTGGTTTACCTGCCATTGAGTCTCAGAGTAACCACTGAGGATGCCACATCACAGTATGGACGAAACGTCTGGTCATCTTGTAAATATTGTAGATAGTACCTTGACGCAGTTGTCACCAGAAAATGTAGATTTTAGTTAAAATTTATTTATGTTCCTTTCACACTTTCTCTCTGTATCCTAATACAAATTGCACAAATGGAATAATTACTTGAATCCTTATAACAGCCTTTAATAATAATGAAAATACATATTTATTACTTAGTGGTTAAGGCTTCGGACTGCGAAGGGCAATGTCCAAGGTTCGAATCCCCACCGAGCTAACGGTCGGTACTTCACTCGTTGAATAAAGTGAACTGCAAGCCCATGCGAAGTGGCGAGTTAAGTTAAAAAGAAACAGAAAAAAATTTAACGTTTTTATGAAATTAGCTTTACTACGATATGAAACATGTAAAGATTTTAAAATAATTATTTCATAACCACAATTTTTATTTGTGATGGCCCTCTGTATGTCAAGTAGCAAATCAATTTTACTCCTGTTCTCTAAACTACTTTCTAAATTTAACTTATTTCACATCTCTGTTGTAAAAGACCCAGAATTTAGCCCAAAATGAAATGGGCCAGAGGGACTGTACTGTCAGCTAATTAATGGACTAGACAAGGTGCAGTTCCGGCCATCCGTGTTTCCCCAAAAGTTTTAACAAATTGTCATGTTAATCCTTTAAAGGGGAGTCGTTTTGTTTCATCAATCTATAAATAATACCTTTTGTGGGACACGGTATTTTAAAAACATAATTTTTAATTTTTAAATATTATTTGAAAATTGGTTATAATTAGAAATATTTTCAGCACCAAGTGACTCCTTAATGTCCTAGTATTTATCTTTCAGCAGATTTTATATTTACTTATACAATGAATAACTCTAACAAATGAAAATTGATATTATAGTCGTATCTAGGATAACGAACTGAAAACTTATATCGGGCTTTAACCAACTACGTAACCGAATAATTATATGAAATGAAAAACGACTTTATTTTTAAGGCGAGGTTAGGACTGGACAGTCCTCTCTACCACCTAACCTTAACCTTATATAATAAATGTTAAGACATTTAATGCATAAGTGAACATGTCATTAAATCTGTTAATTAATTACTACTACATACTTCGAAAAGTTTACGAAATCACCAAAATGTTGTATAGTTTGAGGACAATTAAGCATCATCACGTTGTCAGCAAGATTAGAATTAAATTAAACTGACTTGAATAGAACATAGAAGTTGGACAATCAAGTCAACGTGTTGGAGGTAAACTTCTAGAACTCCCTTGATTGTGTCTACTGCGACCTTGGTCGATCTCTCGTATCCTATATAAGTTATTACGAGTAAATCTCTAAATTATATATTTTGTCCCTATGTAAGAATTGAAAATAAACGCACAGTCGTCCTATTTGACAATAATATTCATAATTCAGTAAAGCTATTACGTTTCAAGACCTTTAAAAATAGCCAATCCCTTTTATTTATTATTAAGGAATTTTTTAGCCTGTCTAATGGTATTATTGATATGTAAAATCATGTAGCTGCCTGGTTGCTGATTTACCTTCTTCTGTTTATTGTCTGCATAATTAATTATTAATATATTTCAAACTTCTTAAAACTTATTTTTCACTTATTTATTTACATTATTAAATTGAGTAATAATTTTAACAACGTACCCTTAATTCGTTTTTATAGTAAAACACTAACCGGTTTTGGCTCTTAGGTTTATACTCTTCAGAGTATAAAAATAACTTACAAGAAATGAACGATTTAAAAAAAACCTGTTTAATATTTATGATTGTTCATTTCTGGTAGGTCATTTTTACACTCTGAGGATGGCTTAAAAGCCGAAACCGGTTAGTGTTTTACTATAAAAACGAATTAAGGGGACTTTATTATTGCTTAATTTATTATATTAGTAGACTTAACTTGTGAACCAATTTATCCATTTATTTACTTTAGTCTGTAATAAATGTATCTCAACTTTAGTTGTTTCTAATTATTTATCATTTTATTGTTACTTGCTAACTACAATTTCTTGTTATTTATCAATTGCTTACATTTTTAATCTTACTTGTTTACAATTTTATCTAACTAAAGCCTGTATTATTTATTGCAAGTTATAGTCATTGAAGGCATGGACAACTGCATGTTGCTTTAAAGGCATGGACAACTGCATGTTGCTTTAAAGGCATGGACAACTCCATGTTGCTTTAAGGCATGGACAACTGCATATTGCTTTATAGGCATGGATAACTGCACGTTGATTTAAAGGCATGGACATCTCCATGTTGCTTTAAAGGCATGGACAACTCCATGTTGCTTTAAAGGCATGGACAACTCCATGTTGCTTTAAAGGCATGGACAACTGCAAGTTGCTTCAAAGACCATAAACGAGTTGATTTTAACAGACAATAATCTTACAAACATTTATATATAGTTTTCATAAAATCAATGATTAGCTAGTATTCATCTATGAACAAAATATTGATATTAAAAAGTCAAATACAATCAGACCGTTGTCTTAGTTCAGTTATGCATTTCAAGATCAGTCTTTACGCTGTGGACTGTCTCAGAATAGGGTTGGCAATAACTCAGGCAAATTACTGTCAGTTTGTAACAAGATGAATCCCCAATTACCAGCACTTTCATCGGCTTTGATGTAATCCATCTACTAAGAGGATTTTGGAGACAAGCTATAACGTCAGTTTTCACCTGTTAACACCATCCGTCGGCATTAACACTTCTAATATACCTATATAGTCCCCACCAACTTAAATCTGAAGCCTAAATATACCACCAACATCTGTACTCATAGTAATAAAAATAAGGATAATTTATAGTTCTATAATTTTTTAAAAATATACTATGTCTAAAATGTATTATTTTTTTGAGAATTGATTCATATGTTTAGTAACTATAGTACAGAGTCGAAGATAACAATTTTAGAATTATATATTCAATGAATACCAGCTTTAAAATATAGGTACAGTGTTATTTCAGTGACTTACCCAACACCAGTTTAAAATATTTTCAATAATTTTACTACAGAACTACCAAATCTTCGTTCTCAATCCGACCTTAAAATAACATACCACAGAACCACTTTACAATTAAAAAAACATATCTATTACAATAAGATAAAATTATACAAAAAAAATAAGTATTTTAAGAAGAAATCAGTTTATAAAGTTTAAAATTTTATTACAATATAATGTTATACATCTATTAAATTTTATATGCATAATCATATTTATATACACTGAATTGAAGTTTATATTAAATACTTTATGGTATATTATTTTTTGTTGCCCGTGCAGCTTTTGTTAAAGGTAAATAAATAATTATTATTGTTGTAGTTATTTATTTTTATCACCCACTCAATGATTTATTCATGACACGTTTTATTCCCAACTTTTCAAAACTGTAAATTTATTTTTATATTTTTATAAAAGTGTTATTGTCAGTAGTTTTACATGCATTTATTTATAATATGAGATCAACTTTAAAATAACTAGTTTAGTTAAGATAATTTCAAACAAAATTTTGATGATAATACTTTAAAGTTGTATTTAATTCCTGCATATAATCTTTTACGTGTAACAGTAGATAATACAACAATCAAGGAACAAGCACTAATCAACCCATGTAGAAACAACATCTACCTCTCTGATACTGTATATAGTCTACAAAAGCGCTCTCTCTTAAACAATTAACAAACTTTGCTTGTTGTTAGTGTTTAGTGGAGAAACTTTCAATTGGAGGCGCTCGCTTGTCTTAAAACTAAGTCATTTCTTACCAACTTTTATTTACATCAACCGTTCTGATCGAACTAAACGGTTCATATTGTAAAAGGAAATAATCAATATGCTAAAATATCCAATTATCCTTTTTCAATTTACTTGTAAGCGGAAATCTTTTAACAGCTATAGTTTTACATAAATAAATTTCCGCTCCATTCTAAAATGTAATATTTAACATAAACAACTGTATCAATTATAGGATTACCTATAATAAAGCTTTTGATTTCAATATATTAAAAAGAGTACTTTATAATATATAAATAATAAAACTAAATTATTATTATTAAGAATATTGAATAATCAGCGCATAATATTAATTTGCGCAAAACTTCCATAGCAAATGTTGTTTTGAAATGTGAAAATCAAACCTACAAATATTGCATGCCAGTGAAACCCTGACGCTTAACAGAAAAACAGGTGTGGAAAACGTAAATCAAGAATGAAGGAAAATTAGTTGGGAAATTGTTTAGGCCAAGATGGACCGAAAATGGATAAAGATTACGAGAAACGTCTAAAGTTGAGTAATATTCACCCATACACGTACAATGGTATGTAAAAAAACACTTACAATGGTATATACCCTCCCACTCTTATACGTACAATGGTATGTAAAAAACACTTACAATGGTATGTACCCTCCCACTCGTATACGTACAATGGTATGTACCCTCCCTCCCACCCAAACACGTACAATTGTATGTACCCTTCCACTCATATACGTACAATGGTATGTACCCTCCCACCCACCCAAACACGTATAATAGTATGTACCCTCCCACTCATATACGTACAGTGGTATGTACCCTCCCACCCACCCAAAAACGTACAATGGTATGTACCCTCCCACCCACCCAAACACGTATAATAGTATGTACCCTCCCACCCACCCAAAAACGTACAGTGGTATGTACCCTCCCACCCACCCAAAAACGTACAATTGTATGTACCCTCCCACTCATATACGTACAATGGTATGTACCCTCCCACCCACCCAAACACGTATAATAGTATGTACCCTCCCACTCATATACGTACAGTGGTATGTACCCTCCCACCCACCCAAAAACGTACAATGGTATGTACCCTCCCACTTATATACGTACAATGGTATGTAAAAAAAACACAATGGTATGTACCCTCCCACTCATATAGTACAGTGGTATGTACCCTCCCACCCACCTAAACACGTACAATGGTATGTACCCTCCCACTCATATACGTACAATGGTATGTACCCTCCCACTCATATACGTACAATGGTATGTACCTTTCCACCTACCCAAACACGTACAATGGTATGTACCCTCCCACTCATATACGTACAATGGTATGTACCCTCCCACCCACCCAAACACGTATAATAGTATGTACCCTCCCACTCATATACGTACAGTGGTATGTACCCTCCCACCCACCCAAAAACGTACAATTGTATGTACCCTCCCACTTATATACGTACAATGGTATGTAAAAAACACAATGGTATGTACCCTCCCACTCATATAGTACAGTGGTATGTACCCTCCCACCCACCTAAACACGTACAATGGTATGTACCCTGCCACCCAAACACGAACAATGGTATGTACCCTCCCACTCATATACGTACAATGGTATGTACCTTTCCACCTACCCAAACACATACAATGGTATGTACCCTCCCACTCATATACGTACAATGGTATGTACCTTTCCACCTACCCAAACACATACAATGGTATGTACCCTCCCACTCATATACGTACAATGGTATGTACCCTCCCACCCACCCACACATTTAAAGGTTAATTGTTAGAGATGGCTTTTTAGACCTAACTTCACCTAGTGCAATAAGACAAACTTCTTTTTAATGTAAAATCTTCCCAAATCAAGCAAAAACTTATATCCACTGTAAGAGCATTTGTTTGTTCAAGTTTGACAATATTAATTTTAATAAATTCTTGAGCAAATATTATATTTTGATTGCTTTCCATTCAACCATTTTTCTTTTTTTAGAACAATCTTAAGCACTTACACACTGTACGTGTATAGGTGGGAGTGAGTCTATACCACCGTACATGTTTGGGTGGTGGGTGGTTGGCTTAATGCCATCGTAATTGTATGGGTGGGTGGGTTGGTCAATACGTGTTTTACAGAAATTAAAATAAAAATTCAATATAAACTAAGGAATAAACATTCCCAATCACAAATAGACACAAGACTTTAAAAAATTCATATCAAACATAATTTTCTTGGGAAATAGGTAAAATATTGCCTTCTGCGTTGAGTATTGTTCATATAGAGAATATTTAAGAAGGCTGACGACTTTACATGCACAACTGTGACGTTAAGTGGATTGATTTTATTAAATCACAGTTAAGTTAGTTCCTGTAGTCATTTAAAGAAACGGAGATTAATATATCTTTTAATTTTCGCATCTCGAATTTTCGCATCTGGTCTCATCTTTTAATTTTCGCAGGTCGATTAGACAAATCTCCCTAAAAATCGCTGTCGATATCTTCAATAACAGCTGCCTTCAGAAATAACTTAATCACCAAGATATTAACTCTTCTGTTGGTTTTTTGTTATAAATTTGTTATTCATTAGTTGAATTATCTTTGTCGTTGTCAGATAATTACTTGTTATTATATTTATTTATTTAGTTTTAGATTAGTTACTCATGTTCTTATTGTTATTAATTTATTTAGTTATGTTAAATAATTATAGTTTAGACATTATGTTTTTATTATTTTTAATTTTATTTAGTTCTGTTGATTAATTTTTAGTTGAATGATGTTGATTTAATTATATTATTTTTCTTTTTCATTGTTGTATCTTTTGCTTTATTGTCCAATTAGGCTTTCTGTGTATTTTATTAATTTTTGTCTTAATTAACTATTTTATTTGCGTTGTTGGTTTGTAGTCATAGTTTTAGTGTATATCCTTGTTATTTTATTCTTGATTCTTAGATATTTTAACTATTAATTGTAAAGTGGTGTCATCTGATGAGAAATAATTAATTTCCAAAACTCAATTTTTAAAATTTGGTCACTTAAAAATGACCGTGCCTTAGCCATTTTATATTTCCTATTTTACTACAGATTAAATTGAGTGTTAATATAACAGATTGAGTATTTTAGTGTATTATTATTATTTTTAATATTTCATGTTATGTAAAAATACATGATGAAATAGAGCCAAAAACCAACCACAATACAAAAGGCTACGATTCAATAGAATGGTCCCAGGCTTTTGATATTCACAGCTATCAGTATGAGAAGAAGTGGAGACACCTTGCCACTTTCCAAGTGTGAAAGAAATGAAGGTAGTTTGAGTAGATCGTTTGTAACCTTCAAGGTGTGGGATGTACTGGTGCCACTTTATTGCCTCTTCATATGTCCTTCAACTTTTTCACTTAAGTCAGAACGTGAACACATTTTCGTATCGAAGTAACCTTAGTTAACGGCACGTATCCATGAACCTATTTCTGAACATGCCCCCAGAGGTAATTGTGGGGACATGTAAAAGTTAAATATCGTATAAATATGGATAAAAATATCTAGACAGTAAATATCTATGAGGAAAACAGTATCGTTTTGAATGATAAAGTGAAATTAAGTATTTGACAAAAAAAATAATCTTGTAGATAAATAAATAAAAATAAAATAATAAGTCCTGTAACATTAATTAGTATAGTAAAACCATCAAACAATTAAAGTAAATTCTGTTTTTTACATATTTTGTTTTATGTTTTTTTAAGGTTGTGTTATTCAAAGCGAGATAAATTCCATTATGTCCTGTTTCTACTCATAATTAGTACGTAATTTTTACAAAATACATTTTCCTATGACCTAGTGTGTACGAATTATATCAAGAGTACAATTGATTTTTTATCCACACATTTGAAAAATACGTATATACTCTGTAGTATTAATTATTTATTTTATTTTTGGATATTTAAAAGATCCGTGACATATAAACTACAATTACATTAACTTATTTATTTCTAAACATGTTTTTACAAACAGGGTCAAAATAAAAAGTAACTAATTATTATAACATATTTTTATACCAAACAGTATTAAAATACTAGTTTAAGATCAATCTCTAAAATTCAGCAATCTAATATGTCGTATTATTTTTAAAAACATTTGGAACACACTAAATAGGTACAATTTACAAATATCCTGAAATCTTAATTGCTCACATTTATCAGAACGCGTCGCCCAACTTATATATAGTTCAATACAAATTTGTGCGGTAAAATTTGTGTTTAAAATGTCTTATTGTTTTACTTAAGGAAGCGACTGTTTACAAGTCTGTGTTTTCTTTTTAAAAAAGTATACACATAGTTATCAAGAACAACCAAATTATGGTGACTTGAAGGAACTAACAGTAGACAATAAGTGCACTATTAGTGCTTGTGGTTATGAGTACAATTAGTGCAGTACACTAAAAACTGTACAAGAGTTGGAATTGGGTTGTCATTTGGGTTCGGATATTGTTAAAGACAAAAACCTTAGCAACGCCACAAGGAGACTACCTTTCTTAGGCGGAAACAAATCCCTCCCCTTAAATTTCGAAGTACCCAGAAATAAAGAGGGGACCACATTTTGCATTTCTTGCTGCTCCTCGAGTAACTACTTGAACATGACAGTTCCCTAACCCTCACCCCAAGTCTCAATTTGCAAAAAGACACTCCCCATGTCTCCATGCCCCCCGCCAAGTATCTAATTGTAACAGGTATCTAATTGTATCTAATTGTCCCCCTCTTCAGCATCTACTTGTAACAGAACAGCTATCCCCGGTATCTAATGTAACAAAACAGTTCCTCACAGTATCTACTTGTAAAAAGACTTTTCCTCGCCCAGTATCTACTTGTAACAAGACATTTCCCGCCCAGTATCTACATTTAAGAGTAGTCCCTCCCAGTATCTACTTATAACAAGATATTTCCCCACCCAGTATCTACGTTTAACAGGAGTCCCTCCCAGTATCTACTTGTAACAGGAGTCCCTCCCAGTATCGACTTGTAACAAAACATTCCCCCCCCCCCCAGTATCTACGTTTAACAGGAGTCCCTCCCAGTATCGACTTGTAACAAGATATTTCCCCGCCAAGTATCTACGTGTAACACGATAGTCCCCCCCCCCCTATTATCTAATTGTAACAAAACATTTCCCCGCCCAGTATCTACGTTTAACAGGATAGTCTCCTCCCCCTAGTATCTACTTGTAACAAGACATTTACCCGCCCAGTATCTACGTTTAACAGAATATTCCCCCCCTAGTATCTACTTGTAACTAGACATTTCCCCGCCCAGTATCTACGTTTAACAGGAGTCCCTCCCAGTGTCTACTTGTAACAAGACATTTCCTCGCCCAGTATCTACTTGTAACAGTACAGTCCCCTACCTGGTATTTACTTGGAACAGGACAGTCCCACTCAGTATCTACTTGTAACAGGACAGTCCCACTCAGTATCTACTTGTAACAGTACAGTCCCACTCAGTATCTACTTGTAACAGGACAGTTCCACTCAGTATCTACTTGTAACAAGACATTTTCCGCCCAGTATCTACTTTTAACAGTACAGTCCCCTACCTGGTATTTACCTGTAACAGTACAGTCCCCTACCTGGTATTTACTTGTAACAGGACAGTCCCACTCAGTATCTACTTGTAACAGGACAGTCCCACTCAGTATCTACTTGTAACAGTACAGTTCCACTCAGTATCTACTTGTAACAGGACAGTCCCACTCAGTATCTACTTGTAACAAGACATTTCCCCGCCTAGTATCTATTTGTAACAGTACAGTCCCCTACCTGGTATTTACTTGTAACAGGACAGTCCCACTCAGTATCTACTTGTAACAGTACGGTCCCACTCAGTATCTACTTGTAACAGGACTGTCCTACTCAGTATCTACTTGTAACAGGACAGTCCCACTCAGTATCTACTTGAAACAGAGCAGTCCCACTCAGTATCTACTTGTAACAGGACAGTCCCACTCAGTATCTACTTGTAACAGTACAGTCCCCTAGCTGGTATCTACTTGTTACAGGACAGTCCCACTCAGTATCTACTTGTAACAGGACAGTCTCCTGTAAGTAGTTTTTAAATTCGTACTATTTAGGAAGTTTCTATAAATAAGCATAGTTTGTAACAAACTGTTATTACCATATGTGAACTGAGACAATTACAAGACATTGTTCAGTTCACAGGAAATCTCATCGTAAATCGAAGGGTCACAGACAAAGATCAAACTGTTGCTTTCAATCAGTCTTCTCCATTTGTCCATATTAGCGTTCCTACGTCCACTTTAATATACTGTGACAAGTTGAAGCTCCATTAAGGATATTTAACTGTTTTAGAGAATATAACTGATAAAAACTTCTAGTCATGACCAGGATTCGAACCGGGGCTATGTCTAATTCATCCTCAAAGTCCTGACGCCTTAGATCGCTCGGTCACTGGTTCTCTCAGAATTAGAAATTCCTTCCTAGGAACATGATCATAATTGGGGCAATCTATAGGGCAATCTTGGAACCAACGGTTACATATCTTATTAAAAGAAAGCATAGAGGAAGTTAATTTTTTTGCCACCGTACTGCAGTTCCTACTGTTGTCTGACGTTGATAAAAAATGTTATCATTATACTTATATATCTGCTTCATTGGTTTACTTGAGTTTGACTCTCATTCTACTGCTACAAGTACACCACGTAAACACGTAACTTCGTCACAAACAACGTAATACAATAATTAGTTTAGACTCAACAAATTAGAAGTACTCAGTCTAAGCCAAAACAAATGTTTAAATTGGCTGAGTAGTCAGGTGTACCACATGTTTTTGATAAAATAAATATTGATCATTTAATATAACAAAAATGTAGACTTAATTGAGACAAATAGTGTATTTGTTTATCCATATTCACTTTCAAAGTATCAATCCCTATCAGTTGTATAAAGTAAATAAAATAAAACTAAAAAGAGCTGTGGTAGTTTATAAACGCATTATTTGAAGTTTTCGATTGGTAAGAGGAGGGACTGAGGTTTCGTCACTTAGGTGGATGGATAAACATGGATTGAAATTGTTACGAACTAAAACCTGCCGTCCTGGTTGTTAAAAAATGGCGGTTGGATGGTTGCTTTGACAAAGCCTTGCTGTAGAAAACCAAACAAGTCTAAAACACCAGTTCGTGGAATCCGGCTGATCATTTATTATTTGGATATTAATGATATAATGCAGGATGTTCCATTTAAAGGTGTACCCTGAACTACACTAATTCATCAGTATTCTTCAATATAATTTATAAAGTACAAGTAAACGTCACACAACAAAAATTTATTATAATATAAGCGTAAAATACACAAATATATTATAATACAAGTTCAAAATGCACAAATATTATGGTGATCGATATATTCTTTTGTGAATCTCTCTGGTCTGAGGAAGGTGATCGTGGTTCACCAAAATCGATCATCATAATATTTTTGCATGTTGTCCTTGTATTATAAAATATATGTGCTTATATTGTAATACATTATGTGTTGTGTGACGTTTACTTGTACTGTATACATACCAACACGTACTATGCTAATTAAAAAACTATAATTTATAATGAATATTTAGCAGTTTTCCGACGAGGAAAACCAAATTTTCTATACATTCTTCATCTTAATTTTATTAGAGGGTAAAATAACTTTCTTTTGTATCCAGTGATTTTAATACAGGTACAAAACATTCTTTTAATACAATGATTAAAATGCAACCCATGATTTGAAACGGGTTGAATTTCAATACAATGATGTACATACAATTAGCAATACAAAGTTAATACAATGGGTTCAGAATACTGATCAAAAGCATCTTGGCATAAAACAAACGATTTTGTTTTAAAATATTCCTCCACAATAAACACTCTTTGGTCTTTGCTCAAAACCACGTTTCTAATTTCAGCTTAATAACATTGCACGAAACTCAAATAAAGTGGACAACAATGTAAATCAGCTGATACCTAAGGAAGAAGAAGATCCAGGGCTACCATTCAGTGATACCAACCTACGAACTTGTACTTGTAAACCTTCATTTTCTGTACTTGTAAATTGGGTTGAGTTTTAAAATAAACGCCCTGTACATTTCAAGTACCATTTTGTTTTTAAGTTTGATTTTTACTAAAAAAATATGTCAACGTATAATTTTTAAAAACTACTTAAATTTTCATATCAACTTTTACGTTTAAAAAAATTGTTATTAGTGCCCAAAGCAAAAATGGTGAAGATTTAAACTTTTGAACAGGAATAACTTTTATATGAGTAATCTTACAAGAATAACGTTTTCAGAGCTTTTTTAGAAAAATAAATCGAACAATTATCATTTTCGAAGATCAACAAAAGTTTGAAGGAATTTCCCATTTTTACTGTACTTTGTGGTAGGATACAGTGATGTCAAGGTAGGCAGCTGAAATCCTACACAACAATGCAACCATCACCTATATTACAATAAATTATAATTAAATACAAATAGTTTTCTTTCAAAAAATAAGAGAAGCTCGCTCTTAAATCTATAAAATACTAGTATACAAGTTAAGAAGAGCAAGTAGAGTTTTCCTGTTTTAATCCAGCTAGTAGCCAATTCTTAAAAAAGAAACTAATCAAGTAATTAGATCAACAAGGTAAGTTTCCTATTTAATAACCTATGTCAGCTGTATCATACAAGATGTCGCTAAGTCAATAGTCTAAGACTGTCTAGATTTCTCTCAACTTGGGAACTGAATTAGGAACTGCTATTACTTAAATGACAACCCCTCCGAGAGTGCCAAGTAAATCGAGTTAAGTTTCATATTTAAGAGTTGTTAGTGATTTGGTGATAATTTCTCTTGTATTCTATACAAGATTCAGACGATACTATTTTTCTCTTGGACTTTTTTACTTCTAGTAAACAATCTTTTATCACTGCTAAAAACCAGCTCAGCAAAGTTAGGTTTAGATACAAAAGTAGTACCTTCCAACAACTAAATTCCATACTGTAAACGATATAAGGGTTATTTTTACAAAGAGCGTTCTCAATTTAAATCCAAAATACTATCTGAGTTTCATACACCTGTTTTGTCAACTAGTACCAATTAAGATCAATTTGGAACCAAAACTTATTATTTTATATAATGTAATCATGTTATAAATACTCATATATAGTTTGTTAAAACCGGGCTTCGTTGTATTGAAATTCTACACAATGGACGATATAAATTATGCACAAGCAAATTTCTCGTGGTGTTAACAATAAAGTATAATAATGAGTGGACAATACGTTACATGGGTTTGTCGGAAATAATATACAATGATATTTCAGAAACAACAATACTTTACTGTCTCGGAAGATGGATGTAAATGTTGTCAAGATGTATCTAATAGAAGATCGAGTGCCTACTGTGTAAAGTATCGCCTCATTACGGTTGTGACACAGTTGAGAGATTTATTCTCAAGGCCTCAGATAGACTGCTGGGATGAAAGATGGGCTTAAAGAACAAATGAAAACGGGTTCTTTGAAAAAGGGTTCAATGGATTTTGCCTAAAAATCATCATGATTGTGAAACGGTTTACGAAAAAACTAGTTTCCGTCAAAAAACTAAACATTAAAGAACTAAAGAAGGTCAAAAAAACTATGTCAGTTAAAATAGTTTTCTGCACAGTGGATCAGGA
Source organism: Stictocephala bisonia (assembly GCA_035578905.1). Taxonomy (NCBI): domain Eukaryota; kingdom Metazoa; phylum Arthropoda; class Insecta; order Hemiptera; family Membracidae; genus Stictocephala; species Stictocephala bisonia. The sequence goes on from JAQJVL010000268.1 coordinate 1,072,048, forward strand.
TTTACTTGTGAACCAAACTAGTTATTCCATGTTCAATTTTATATTTATTTAAAGCACCGTTATTATATTTATTTGTTTATTAAAACCGGAACATCTCGTGACCAAACAAACAAAACTTTCATACTCAAACTGTTTACAGGTTAGTCTAATTTATATACAAATAGTGTTGTTCAGGTAGATTTTATAGGAAAAAATTATTCATTTTTACTCTTCTACAATATGTTGACGTTTTACAGCGGTTTATTTTATTAGACATGTATATTACTGTGCAGAGTAAACAATATAAACATATATAAATGTATACGAATAAATTTTAAAATATTGAAGTAAATTTTATTTTTCACAAACTGTTGTCTTCAAACTGACTAAAGGATTCTAACGTCTCATGTATATAGTAAATAAGATGTCAAGTTGAAAGGAGGAGTTGAAAAAGTCATCGACACTCTCCTCGTTCATAATCTGGTTGGAATTGTCATTAGTCATGACTTACGTTAATTTTGTGAGGGGTATTACGCTATGAATATTTAAGATGATAGTTAGGAGGGTGAATCGGCAAGATGAGCCGATATAGGTTCTTAGTTACCTATATCGGCCGTATCAAACAAGACGTCGCTAAGTCAATAGTCCAGGACTGTCTAGATCTCTCTCAACTTAGGAAGGCAGGGTGAGCCACTGTCACGTAAACTACCCTTAGAGGTATATTCATATATTGGGATGTATGGGAGAAATATTGAAGTACTTTATTCACTAGGGTCTTGACCTTTAGACACCGGTTCAACATAACCTAGTCTACAACATAACTTGGCCACTTTACTCGCACATTATATATAATATAAAATATGTGTTACATATCATAGAAAATGTAGGTTCACTCATGAAAATCAAAGTCCGTCAACACAAGGAGAAAGATTTAGATTCGGTTAAATGGGGAAACTAAGTAGAGTTCCAAACACCAGACAGCAATTATTCTGAAACTTAAACGACATGACGTGACAATTGTATATTTATTTAAATATGTTATTTTTATGTATATTTTAACTTATTTGATCAACATTAAGTTGCCGATCATCAAGATATTGGTAAACATACCGGGTGTTCAAAAAGTCTAAAAATCCTTCAATAATTATTATATAATATTAATAAACGCAGAACAATGAAACTCTACGATTACGTCCTTGCTATAGTTACTAACCTTCTGGCCATTTTAACTGTCCTTTTTCACTTTCGGGGGACGTCCTGTGGAGGAAGTCTGCAAAATCTTAAATGTAAGCATAGGTCGAGTTACACCTCATTTTAAAGTTTATTATTACAGAAACAAATTACCGCAACCCCGAGTGATAAAGGTCTATTCTTTATCAACGTTCCGACGAGACCAAACTTTTAGAGGCTGCTGAAAAAAAAATAGTCCCTTTTCAGTCGGGGTTGTGGCAATGTTTTTCTCTAATAATAACCTTAAAAATGAGGTACAACTCAACCTATTCTTTTTCTTACATTCTTATATATGAGACGCCAACACAACGTTGTTGGTATAGGTGAATATGAATGGTTATATGAGTGTAGGATGAGTGTGGATGAGTGTAGTCTGGTTGCTATCTGAGTTCAACTGTTCCTCAGAAAGGGCAATTTATTTATAGCCCAACAGCCAGGGCAACTAAGGGACCTATAGCTTTACGTGGAATCTGAACCACGTAGTGCTGGTCTAATTTTCAGCTAATTGACAAGCCTGATACTCAGTTATATCCCCCACCCAACATCCGCACCATGATTACCACCCAACATGGACACCCCAGACTTCTCTAGTAGTGTCCACGCTGATAGCAACCATCAAGCGGACGCCATGTTGGTATTAAGAGGACCGAGCATCCAACCCATCGCCTACAATCTCCCAAACACTATGCTTACATTTAAGATTTTTCAGACTTCCTCCACAGTTCGTCCCCCGAAAACAAAAAAGGAAAGTTTAAATGGTGAAAATGTCAGTAGGCCCTAACTACAGTGAGGACGTAATCCTAGAGTTTTATTGTTCTGTGCTTATTAATATAATAAATATTACGGGGTTTCCAGACTTTTTGAACACCCGGTAGATTTTAAATGAGTGTAGCTGTCCTAACTAGCATAGTCTTTGTTACTAACTATAGCCCAATGAACGTCAGAAAGGGTCATTTATGAATAGTCGAGTTGGTAGAGCAAAGAAAGGAACAACGGATTAAAATGGAATCTGAACTACTTATTACAGGTCTGACATTGGTTAAATGACGAGATAAATATAACCAATGAACATCCTACCATAATGAGATAAGCCTAAAAACTAACCTCACTTATTGACTCCATAGAGTAAAAATAAAAAATAGGTTTTGAATCATGCAAATTACCTAATAGTTTGAGTGATTAGTAAGGAAGCAGGACAGGTTATGAAAAGTAAAAGTGTAAAAGAGGATTTCACAATTTAAGAGACTGGCATTCTGAAACCACCCTTAGGGTTGTCCCAGGGGAAGGGCAATAAGCAATAATAGATGGAGCTCAGGGTGGGGTCTCACAGCAGGCTGATCTTGAAACTGACTGTCTCCCATTTATATAAATTACTCTAGAAACATTCCAATTAAAATTTCTATTCACTTATATTTATTTTTAAAATTTAAAACAAAATATTAGTAGTCCTTTAACACATTTCTTCATATTTTGTTGTACGATGTACATTTCGACTTCTACGTTCAGGTACATGCATGCAAGGTTATAAAACAATATAAATAAACAAATTATGATACCCAAATTATTCACAGCTGATGCATTAATATTAAATATATATATGTGTGTGTGTATATGTATATATAGACAAAAATTTTTTTTATTTTAATAATCTCAAAAAGTAAATGTTCATAAATTGTGTCTTTGTCATTGGATTACTTTTCTTGCAAGTATGTAAAATTTCAAGATTAGTCGATATAATTTAATGTCGACCTTAGAACGTCTTGAAATTGATAAAAGTGCAAAGAACAATCCAAATTTTATATTAATTGAAAAAGACAAAATTCTAAAAATATACTTTTTGAGAGATTATTAAAATTTACAAATTAATATTGCAAAAAAATATATAATATCAATGCATCAGCTGAAAATAATTTGGATATCATAATTGGTTTATTTATATTGTTTTATAACCTTGCATACATGTACCTGAAGATGGCTTCATAGAAGTCGAAATGTACATCGTACAACAAAATATGAAGGAGTGTGTTAGGCATAACTTTAGGGTATTATAGTAGAGACAAAGAAGTTCATATGCGGAAATTGTCCCGTTATTATACGTAGTTGAAAGTATGTTTATGTTTTTTATTTTGTTTCAAAGAAATAATCGTATTTTTTAAATCCTGATGATTGAATCGGTATTCGGTAAGTCTATTAATGGGTAAATTTTAAATTAAATAATGGTAAAGTATAATTTTTCCTCAAAAGTGTTACAATTTTAATTAATCCAGTTAACTTGGATTTGATATAAAACTGTCTAAAACGATTTTTCGTTTAACTTATTGAGATTAATGTTTTTTTTTTTTTTTTTAAAGTTATTTGATTTTGAGATTTTTAAAATCCCACAATTGGGAACAGAAAATAATAATTTATTATGATTTGTTTTTACATATACCCATAATCAGCATGACTCATTCATTTCCATAGTTAGTTATAATTCATTTAATTTTTTATTTTTATATTTATTTGACTTCTTCCATGTTTTTGTGCATATAATGCTATACGACTGTAGTACTATATAACTTCCCATCGCTTCTCATAATTTTGAAATAATATATAGACAACTATATTGACAATTTTTTGCAACTATATTATTAAACATTACATTCGACTGAAGGCCGTCTTTTAAATCACAGAGGATATAACTAACAAAGAAGTCCTGACTTCATCTTTTGTTCTTATAGCTTTAATAAATGACTAAACATTTAAGGATGCCGTTTATTTTACAGTACATTTATCTTAAACAAATGGAAGTATTTAACTAGAAGTTTACAAGTATCACAATCCTTTATTTTCATGTTTGGAAACACAATTTTGAAAATTATTTCTTTAACGACGTTAAACAGCATTTTGTTATAACAAGTCTATTACTTAATCTACATAATTTTATGATCAATACTCTTACCACAAATCACAAAAAAACTAACTAATAAAAATTAATGATGATTCCAATGTTGAAGTAGAATATTTTGACGCGTCTATCATAAGTCATATATGAGAGACACTTTATTTTTTTTCGATTGGATTTTAACGTCTATGTCCTAAAACAAATAATTATTGAATATAACTAAATCAAGTGTTCCTTCAGTTTTTGAAATGTCACTCTACTGTGTTATGAGAGCAATTTCATCTGCATGTATTAGTCTTATTATTGACTGTGTAATGGGAATGTTGGCAGTGTGTACAATGAATAAAATAGGAACAAAAACAGACCCTTGTGGTAGTCCTACGCTAAGGTCCCTACAAAAGGCCTACTCTGTGACCCTGATAAAATTTAATTAACCTGTCAGAGAGAGTGGAATTCAGAAATCATAACAGTTGACGCCTTTGGTTGCTGAATTGTAATTTGTGTGATCACCATGCGTAGAGCAAATGACCTTGCTAATATTGATGTGTTGCAAGAGGGGTGAAAGGCTGGAGTTTGATAGTGTTTAAGTAGACTCTTAGTACCCTTAGAGATTTTGGTGTACTTTTGTGTACACAAACCCTCTGTGTACCCCAAAGTACCGTTAATCGGGTTAGCTAACTTAAAGGAAACCAAACGCAAGAACAATCCACGAGAAAACAAAAGGGGACTACAACAAAGGGGTGCGACAACAAAGTATACTTTTCTAGACTTTGACTCATCATCGAGAGACGTCAGGGGGTATTCTATTCAAAGACTCTTTTAACAATACCGGTGTCTTTTTATTAGTTCTATATCACAGAGTCCCCTCTCACAATTAGAGAAAAGATATGGGGGAGAGGGAGTAAGAGGGAGAGGGAGAGGGGGAGGGGGAGAGGGAGATATAGAGAGGGAGAGGGATAAAGAGGGGGAAAGGGAGAGAGATAGATTCCAAATATTAAATACTATTATATCTTTTATAAAGACCATTATATTTCCTTGATTGATTTTAAGCTATATTACATTCTTTTCAACATATATTAAATGTACCGCAACAGATATTAAATGTAGGCCTACCGGTTTTAAAACGGTCAAAAAATTATTGAAAACCCCAGTTCAATTATTACGATTTTATTACAAATTAAGTCATATTTATTATTATATGTTGTTCTTATACTATCATATATCAAACTTGGTTGTTTTTCAAAGTTCACGTGAGATAAGCAGTAATATTTTTACTAATATAAAAGAAACTACAAACACGTAATTGCTTACAGGGTATATTAATTTTTCCTTAAGACACCAATTTGGAAAGTACGAGTTTTATTTGAGAGCAGATGAAGTATTGTCACTGTTACTTAGGTCAAATTGCGTTTTAGGGCAACCACAGGAGCTGCGGCTTTTCATGGAATCCAAACCACGTAATAGTAGAACGATTTCAGACTAACGGCCAAGTCTAATGATCAGTTATCTTCTCGCCAAACATCCGATATCTGGCCTTTTACAATTATGTGTCTTAAGTGTTTTACACATGTGTCTTAAGATGTGTAAACGCTGATGGCAATAATTAAGAGGACGCATTGTTAGTATTAGAAGGACTATAATAAATAGGATACATCTGTTACAATGTCCACAGCTCCTGAGTGAGTGAGTCAAGCACTATCTTAGTTACGGATATTTTACCGTTACGGCATTACAGTTGAACCGAAAACAACCAACTCGACTGACCTTTGCTAATGTTTTCAGGTCGGCAGATAGTCGGCAGTACAGTTGATTCATACTGGCCAAAGTGGAATAGCCTCAAGTGGTGACGTAGATACGAATTATACATATAACTACTTTAACACTCGGACTTTTTACTCTATGCCCACTTTTATATTTTTTTTAATAAACATCTGTAATTATAATCCAATAGTTACGAAGAAACTATATTTTCATTGAGTGATTAGATTGTTCAAAATTCGATTGTTGATCGTAATGGAATACGAAGCACAAAATATAAACATACTAGGGGAACACCCCTGCATGATTCGTGTGCCAACTCGGCCTTCTGACTCGGATTGTAAGTTTTGATTACAAAATATTACTGGTTAAACCATAGTTTTTAACACACAGATAGATTTCCATCCAAAGTTAAATGTTATGTTAAAAGTTTTAGCTGTTTTTGTGGCCCATTGTGGAGCGCTAGTTTAGTCCAATGTAAATGTAAAGTAGTTTAAACAGCTGTAGTAGCAGACTTCACTAACTAACCAAATTACTGGCACAAATATTCCTATTACATGAGATATATATTAATTATAAGTAATAATATATTCAAGAGTTAAACTATATAATTTTTAAAAATAAAACAATTTAAACCAATATAAAACTTTAATAAAAAATATAAACACTACCATTTAGAATAATAATAATATATTTAGCCAAAAAAGTTAAAAATTTTAAAACATATGTTTATATAAGCTTATATTACTTTTATTTACTTTTTGTATTTGTGATGTGTCTGACGATGATAGCCTTGCTATCGAAAGGCCTCACTATTAGAGTTTTATATTGGTTTAAATTGTTTTATTTTTAAAAATTATATACAGAAAACCAATACAGCTCCATCTTCAACATAGAAGAGTTAAACTGTATCAACTAAAATAAATTCTCACAGCTGTTGACATTTCATATACATCATTAGTTAAATTTAAACATCTGTTACTTTTTTAACTATTTATCTCTCTCCATGTCATTCTTATAACCTACAAACTTAATTTGAGGGCTCCCTGTACACTTCAATATAGAAATGTTAAACAATAAATGTCTTATTGCAAAACTACGAATAGTGATATATTTTTCGACACCTCAGTCGTTAAAATATATTATGAAATAAGGGAGGAGTTATGTTAATAAAAAACGGATGTACGTATTATTTTTAAGGATATAGTTCCTCATTATTTCTTAATATATGTAAGATGGGAAGTTTAATTACCGGTATCAAAAGCATTATATAAAAAAAACTAAAGTAAACTAAAATTTAATAAAACAGCTTTATGCCTATTCTAAAAACGTTTAAAGATACCACTCTTAAATACACTGAATAATAACTACATCGCTACAATAAAGCGTGTAATATTGAAATGGGTCTCTGAAATACGCTTTGTGGTGGAAAGTGAAGGAATTTCCCCAAGGCAGCTAAAGTAAGAAAGAGGCCCAATTTATGGCCTGCACTGTTTTCCTCTTTAAAAACTAACTGGGAACTTCATAAGTCACAATTATACCAAAAATTATTTTAATTTCCAATATTGTGTATTTTTCATACTCAATAAGTTTAAATCAAATATTTACAGTAACGATAAATGATATAATAGTATTTGTATAGTTAGTTTACATTTGTTGCGTAGTGTTGAGATAAAAGCACAGTTCATAAAATGTACTTTTAAATGTTTTTCAATATTACATAGTTAAATAATTATGAGGTCTGTTAATGGCATTAAATAAGATAAGCCGTTACGCAAACTAAAAAGTGTATCGGTACTGCAGTGCTCTAAGAGGAGATAAAAAACATACAAGACAAAAAAGGAGAATGTTTTTGGTTTCTATAAACATTCCTTGTTTCTAATAAACATATAATAAATGACAGTTTTCAATGAGGTATATTATATTTTTACATCATTGATTTTAAGTAACTTTGTTTAACCCAGTCATATTGCTGGTCAGTTTTCCTACTTATTATTTTTTATGCATTTAAAAACAATAGTAAATAAATTCTAAAAAGGTATAAAAGTAAGGCCCACATACTGTCTTTAGTTAACTTTAGTTTGTACTTTATTTATACCAATGGAGTAATTATTTTACTTTGTCAGTACAGTGGCCACGGAATTTCTTGAGCTGGCGAAACCGTTACTTTTCAAATGCTTGGTGGTTAGCGGAGGGGAGGAGTACGGCATACGCATGCGTGGCTTTGTACTAGCCTGACATGCAGACGTTGGCTACCACTGCTGATCAGCTGATTGTATACTGTATGTACTAAGTTATTCAGTATATGAACAAAAATTATTATCATTTGGATAAACATTAGAGTATGGTTACAGAGTGTTTAGATTTTTGATTTAATTTATGTTTAAGAAAAATTGTTCAAAATAAATATTGTAGTGTGTTATTTGTATGAACAACTGATATTGCATGTTCTAACATCAGTGGAATTTATGCGAACATTGTTAATTGCAGCCACTTGCAAATGTTACAAATGTAAGTATACAAAAGGTTTCATTATGTAAAACACTATGATTTTAAAGCCAAGTTCATCCCCATTTATTTTAATTTAATTCGATTCGTTTAAAATGTTATTTTGTGTGGCTTTCTGGTTTATTTATATTTTCTAAGCTGTGACTGTAGAATTGACTCTGGAGGCATGTCGTCAAAGAGATTGTATTATTACGTATAACATTGAGCTATTACAAAGTTAGGCTGACTGTCAAAAGCAGTTCTTCTCTGGGTGGGTTTTTGGGGACAGCCCCTAAATTGGTTTTTCTTTCTGCCTCCCACAAACTAACAACATGCTTTATATTACGTTATTTATTTGCACTAAGCCTATACACACACTAGTAGAGTACATATGGCGTAACCTAACTCAAACTAGTCATTATATCCCTCAATATTGAACCTCAATTGACATTATTTATGATGAATTTTTAAAAAATCTCAAGGGCTGATTTTCATCCTTTAGATGTTATATATTCAAAAATATTTAATAGTTTTAACTCAGCATAAAATAATGATTTCTTATTCAATTACTAAATTTTGTTAATGTTCATAATGTAAATAATATAAGTTATTTATGATTTTATATTTACATTTAGCCAATATATGTGTAGATATGAACATACACATTCCAATAACTCTTATTATTTGAAATAAATCCTGCATAAGCTTTCTCCGCTTGTTAGCTAGTTAGCTAGCGCTGGTTCTGTCAATAAACTACGAAGATGAAGGAAGGGGAAGAGCATCATAGTATCTACCAGACTATGAATTTAACATTTATTTTTCGTTTTGAAGTTATAATATACTCAAATCAAAGATTCAAAAAACGTTTGTTTATTATACCACCGCTAGGTTCGCTAGTTTCGTTTATGTTTATTTTATACTGTGGTAATATCACAAAGAGTATAAATGAACTATTTCGAAGCTTCTCAAAGGACACTGAACAAATAAAACGTATGACACCATAGTGTCAATGTTAAGTTTTCACTTCACGTTTTGATCTGTGCAACTTGTCAGTTACTCCTCTTGTTACCACAATTGTCATACCAAACCCCCTAGATGTTGTTTTTATCCATACCTGAAGAGGAATGCGTTTAAAATAAACATTTGCTAAAATAAAAATAAAAAATTCATTTTGAGGTATGCAGTTAGAAACGTTATTAAAAATCAGTTGAATTGTGTAGTTAACAAGAAACATTGAGATATTAAGCCACAAAACACTTAATTAGTTACCGACTCACGTTATCCACATGCACATTGCAAAAATAGTTACCGACTCATATTGTGTTCACATTCTCACTGCGATATTCAGTTACAATACACGTTGGATTAAACACTTACTGACACAACCCATCCGCATTCATAGATTGAGATATACAGTTACCGACACACAACGAGATTTTCAGGTACAATACACGTTGGATTACACACTAACTGACACACCTCATCCACATTCATAGATTGAGATATACAGTTACCGACACACAACGAGATATTCAGGTACAATACACGTTGTATTACACACTTACTGACACACCTCATCCACATTCATAGATTGAGATATACAGTTACCGACACACAACGAGATATTCAGGTACAATACACGTTGCATTACACACTTACTGACACACCTCATCCACATTCATAGATTGAGATATACAGTTACCAACACACAACGAGATATTCAGGTAAATACACGTTGCATTACACACTTACTGACACACCTCATCCACATTCATAGATTGAGATATACAGTTACCGACACACAACGATATATTCAGGTAAATACACGTTGCATTACACACTTACTGACACACCTCGTCCACATTCATAGATTGAGATATACAGTTACCGACACACAACGTGATATTCAGTTACAATACACGTTGGATTACACACTTACTGACACACCTCGTCCACATTCATAGATTGAGATATACAGTTACCAACACACAACGAGATATTCAGTTACAATACACGTTGGATTACACACTTACTGACACACCTCCTCCACATTCATAGATTGAGATATACAGTTACCGACACACAACGTGATATTCAGTTACAATACACGTTGGATTACACACTTACTGACACACCTCATCCACATTCATAGATTGAGATATACAGTTACCGACACACAACGAGATATTCAGGTAAATACACGTTGCATTACACACTTACTGACACACCTCATCCACATTCATAGATTGAGATATACAGTTACCGACACACAACGAGATATTCAGGTACAATACACGTTGCATTACACACTTACTGACACACCTCATCCACATTCATAGATTGAGATATACAGTTACCGACACACAACGTGATATTCAGTTACAATACACGTTGGATTACACACTTACTGACACACCTCATCCACATTCATAGATTGAGATATACAGTTACCGACACACAACGTAATATTCAGTTACAATACACGTTGGATTACACACTTACTGACACACCTCATCCACATTCATAGATTGAGATATACAGTTACCAACACACAACGAGATATTCAGTTACAATACACGTTGGATTACACACTTACTGACACACCTCATCCACATTCATAGATTGAGATATACAGTTACCAACACACAACGAGATATTCAGGTACAATACACGTTAGATTACACACTTACTGACACACCTCATCCACATTCATAGATTGAGATATACAGTTACCGACACACAACGTGATATTCAGTTACAATACACGTTGGATTACACACTTACTGACACACCTCATCCACATTCATAGATTGAGATATACAGTTACCGACACACAACGAGATATTCAGGTACAATACACGTTAGATTACACACTTACTGACACACCTCATCCACATTCATAGATTGAGATATACAGTTACCGACACACAACGAGATATTCAGGTACAATACACGTTAGATTACACACTTACTGACACACCTCATCCACATTCATAGATTGAGATATACAGTTACCGACACACAACGAGATATTCAGGTACAATACACGTTAGATTACACACTTACTGACACACCTCATCCACATTCATAGATTGAGATATACAGTTACCGACACACAACGTGATATTCAGTTACAATACACGTTGGATTACACACTTACTGACACACCTCATCCACATTCATAGATTGAGATATACAGTTACCGACACACAACGAGATATTCAGGTAAATACACGTTGCATTACACACTTACTGACACACCTCATCCACATTCATAGATTGAGATATACAGTTACCGACACACAACGAGATATTCAGGTAAATACACGTTGCATTACACACTTACTGACACACCTCATCCACATTCATAGATTGAGATATACAGTTACCGACACACAACGAGATATTCAGGTAAATACACGTTGCATTACACACTTACTGACACACCTCATCCACATTCATAGATTGAGATATACAGTTACCGACACACAACGAGATATTCAGGTAAATACACGTTGCATTACACACTTACTGACACACCTCATCCACATTCATAGATTGAGACATACAGTTACCGACACACAACGAGATATTCAGGTACAATACACGTTGCATTACACACTTACTGACACACCTCGTCCACATTCATAGATTGAGATATACAGTTACCGACACACAACGTAATATTCAGTTACAATACACGTTGGATTACACACTTACTGACACACCTCGTCCACATTCATAGATTGAGATATACAGTTACCAACACACAACGTGATATTCAGTTACAATACACGTTGGATTACACACTTACTGACACACCTCATCCACATTCATAGATTGAGATATACAGTTACCGACACACAACGTGATATTCAGTTACAATACACGTTGGATTACACACTTACTGACACACCTCATCCACATTCATAGATTGAGATATACAGTTACCGACACACAACGAGATATTCAGGTAAATACACGTTGCATTACACACTTACTGACACACCTCATCCACATTCATATATTGAGATATACAGTTACCGACACACAACGAGATATTCAGGTACAATACACGTTGCATTACACACTTACTGACACACCTCGTCCACATTCATAGATTGAGATATACAGTTACCGACACACAACGTGATATTCAGTTACAATACACGTTGGATTACACACTTACTGACACACCTCGTCCACATTCATAGATTGAGATATACAGTTACCAACACACAACGAGATATTCAGTTACAATACACGTTGGATTACACACTTACTGACACACCTCATCCACATTCATAGATTGAGATATACAGTTACCGACACACAACGTGATATTCAGTTACAATACACGTTGGATTACACACTTACTGACACACCTCATCCACATTCATAGATTGAGATATACAGTTACCGACACACAACGAGATATTCAGTTACAATACACGTTGCATTACACACTTACTGACACACCTCATCCACATTCATAGATTGAGATATACAGTTACCGACACACAACGTGATATTCAGTTACAATACACGTTGGATTACACACTTACTGACACACCTCGTCCACATTCATAGATTGAGATATACAGTTACCAACACACAACGAGATATTCAGTTACAATACACGTTGCATTACACACTTACTGACACACCTCATCCACATTCATAGATTGAGATATACAGTTACCGACACACAACGTGATATTCAGTTACAATACACGTTGGATTACACACTTACTGACACACCTCATCCACATTCATAGATTGAGACATAAAGTTGCCGACACACAACGAGATATTCAGGTACGATACACGTTGGATTACACACTTACTGACACACCTCATTCGCATTCGTAGATTGAGATATACAGTTACCGACACACAACGAGATATTCAGGTACAATACACGTTAGATTACACACTTACTGACACACCTCATCCACATTCATAGATTGAGATATACAGTTACCAACACACAACGAGATATTCAGGTACAATACACGTTGGATTATACACTTGCTGACACACCTCATCCGCATTCATAGATTGAGATATAAAGTTACCGACACACAACGAGATATTCAGGTACAATACACGTTGGATTACACACTTACTGACACACCTCATCCACATTCATAGATTGAGATATACAGTTACCGACACACAACGTCATATTCAGTTACAATACACGTTGGATTACACACTTACTGACACACCTCATCCACATTTATAGATTGAGATATACAGTTACCGACACACAACGAGATATTCAGGTAAATACACGTTGCATTACACACTTACTGACACACCTCATCCACATTCATAGATTGAGATATACAGTTACCGACACACAACGAGATATTCAGGTAAATACACGTTGCATTACACACTTACTGACACACCTCATCCACATTCATAGATTAAGATATACAGTTACCGACACACAACGAGATATTCAGGTAAACACACGTTGCATTACACACTTACTGACACACCTCATCCACATTCATAGATTGAGATATACAGTTACCGACACACAACGAGATATTCAGGTAAATACACGTTGCATTACACACTTACTGACACACCTCATCCACATTCATAGATTGAGACATACAGTTACCGACACACAACGAGATATTCAGTTACAATACACGTTGGATTACACACTTACTGACACACCTCATCCACATTCATAGATTGAGATATACAGTTACCGACACACAACGAGATATTCAGTTACAATACACGTTGGATTACACACTTACTGACACACCTCATCCACATTCATAGATTGAGATATACAGTTACCGACACACAACGTGATATTCAGTTACAATACACGTTGGATTACACACTTACTGACACACCTCATCCACATTCATAGATTGAGATATACAGTTACCGACACACAACGAGATATTCAGGTAAATACACGTTGCATTACACACTTACTGACACACCTCATCCACAATCATAGATTGAGATATACAGTTACCGACACACAACGTGATATTCAGTTACAATACACGTTGGATTACAAACTTACTGACACACCTCGTCCACATTCATAGATTGAGATATACAGTTACCGACACACAACGAGATATTCAGTTACAATACACGTTGGATTACACACTTACTGACACACCTCATCCACATTCATAGATTGAGATATACAGTTACCAACACACAACGAGATATTCAGTTACAATACACGTTGGATTACACACTTACTGACACACCTCATCCACATTCATAGATTGAGATATACAGTTACCGACACACAACGTGATATTCAGTTACAATACACGTTGGATTACACACTTACTGACACACCTCATCCACATTCATAGATTGAGATATACAGTTACCGACACACAACGAGATATTCAGGTAAATACACGTTGCATTACACACTTACTGACACACCTCATCCACATTCATAGATTGAGATGTACAGTTACCGACACACAACGAGATAATCAGGTACAATACACGTTGCATTACACACTGACTGACACACCTCGTCATCATTCATAGATTGAGATATACAGTTACCGACACACAACGTGATATTCAGTTACAATACACGTTGGATTACACACTTACTGACACACCTCGTCCACATTCATAGATTGAGATATACAGTTACCAACACACAACGAGATATTCAGTTACAATACACGTTGGATTACACACTTACTGACACACCTCATCCACATTCATAGATTGAGATATACAGTTACCGACACACAACGAGATATTCAGTTACAATACACGTTGGATTACACACTTACTGACACACCTCATCCACATTCATAGATTGAGATATACAGTTACCGACACACAACGAGATATTCAGTTACAATACACGTTGCATTACACACTTACTGACACACCTCATCCACATTCATAGATTGAGATATACAGTTACCGACACACAACGTGATATTCAGGTACAATACACGTTGGATTACACACTTACTGACACACCTCATCCACATTCATAGATTGAGATATACAGTTACCGACACACAACGAGATATTCAGTTACAATACACGTTGCATTACACACTTACTGACACACCTCATCCACATTCATAGATTGAGATATACAGTTACCGACACACAACGTGATATTCAGGTACAATACACGTTGGATTACACACTTACTGACACACCTCATCTACATTCATAGATTGAAATATACAGTTACCGACACACAACGAGATATTCAGGTACAATACACGTTGGATTACACACTTACTGACACACCTCATCCACATTCATAGATTGAGATATACAGTTACCGACACACAACGAGATATTCAGATACAATACACGTTGCATTACACACTTACTGACACACCTCATCCACATTCATAGATTGAGATATACAGTTACCGACACACAACGAGATATTCAGTTACAATACACGTTGGATTACACACTTACTGACACACCTCAGTCCACATTCATAGATTGAGATATACAGTTACCGACACACAACGAGATATTCAGTTACAATACACGTTGGATTACACACTTACTGACACACCTCATCCACATTCATAGATTGATATATACAGTTACCGACACACAACGTCATATTCAGTTACAATACACGTTGGATTACACACTTACTGACACACCTCATCCACATTTATAGATTGAGATATACAGTTACCGACACACAACGAGATATTCAGGTAAATACACGTTGCATTACACACTTACTGACACACCTCATCCACATTCATAGATTGAGATATACAGTTACCGACACACAACGTGATATTCAGGTACAATACACGTTGCATTACACACTTACTGACACACCACATCCACATTCATAGATTAAGATATACAGTTACCGACACACAACGAGATATTCAGGTAAACACACGTTGCATTACACACTTACTGACACACCTCATCCACATTCATAGATTGAGATATACAGTTACCGACACACAACGAGATAATTAGGTAAATACACGTTGCATTACACACTTACTGACACACCTCATCCACATTCATAGATTGAGACATACAGTTACCGACACACAACGAGATATTCAGTTACAATACACGTTGGATTACACACTTACTGACACACCTCATCCACATTCATAGATTGAGATATACAGTTACCGACACACAACGAGATATTCAGTTACAATACACGTTGGATTACACACTTACTGACACACCTCATCCACATTCATAGATTGAGATATACAGTTACCGACACACAACGTGATATTCAGTTACAATACACGTTGGATTACACACTTACTGACACACCTCATCCACATTCATAGATTGAGATATACAGTTACCGACACACAACGAGATATTCAGGTACAATACACGTTGCATTACACACTTACTGACACACCTCATCCACATTCATAGATTGAGATATACAGTTACTGACACACAACGTGATATTCAGTTACAATACACGTTGGATTACACACTTACTGACACACCTCGTCCACATTCATAGATTGAGATATACAGTTACCGACACACAACGAGATATTCAGTTACAATACACGTTGGATTACACACTTACTGACACACCTCATCCACATTCATAGATTGAGATATACAGTTACCAACACACAACGAGATATTCAGTTACAATACACGTTGGATTACACACTTACTGACACACCTCATCCACATTCATAGATTGAGATATACAGTTACCGACACACAACGTGATATTCAGTTACAATACACGTTGGATTACACACTTACTGACACACCTCATCCACATTCATAGATTGAGATATACAGTTACCGACACACAACGAGATATTCAGGTAAATACACGTTGCATTACACACTTACTGACACACCTCATCCACATTCATAGATTGAGATGTACAGTTACCGACACACAACGAGATAATCAGGTACAATACACGTTGCATTACACACTTACTGACACACCTCGTCATCATTCATAGATTGAGATATACAGTTACCGACACACAACGTGATATTCAGTTACAATACACGTTGGATTACACACTTACTGACACACCTCGTCCACATTCATAGATTGAGATATACAGTTACCAACACACAACGAGATATTCAGTTACAATACACGTTGGATTACACACTTACTGACACACCTCATCCACATTCATAGATTGAGATATACAGTTACCGACACACAACGTGATATTCAGTTACAATACACGTTGGATTACACACTTACTGACACACCTCATCCACATTCATAGATTGAGATATACAGTTACCGACACACAACGAGATATTCAGTTACAATACACGTTGGATTACACACTTACTGACACACCTCATCCACATTCATAGATTGAGATATACAGTTACCGACACACAACGAGATATTCAGTTACAATACACGTTGCATTACACACTTACTGACACACCTCATCCACATTCATAGATTGAGATATACAGTTACCGACACACAACGTGATATTCAGGTACAATACACGTTGGATTACACACTTACTGACACACCTCATCCACATTCATAGATTGAGATATACAGTTACCGACACACAACGAGATATTCAGTTACAATACACGTTGCATTACACACTTACTGACACACCTCATCCACATTCATAGATTGAGATATACAGTTACCGACACACAACGTGATATTCAGTTACAATACACGTTGGATTACACACTTACTGACACACCTCGTCCACATTTATAGATTGAGATATACAGTTACCGACACACAACGTGATATTCAGGTACAATACACGTTGGATTACACACTTACTGACACACCTCATCCACATTCATAGATTGAGATATACAGTTACCGACACACAACGAGATATTCAGTTACAATACACGTTGCATTACACACTTACTGACACACCTCATCCACATTCATAGATTGAGATATACAGTTACCGACACACAACGTGATATTCAGTTACAATACACGTTGGATTACACACTTACTGACACACCTAGTCCACATTCATAGATTGAGATATACAGTTACCGACACACAACGAGATATTCAGTTACAATACACGTTGGATTACACACTTACTGACACACCTCATCCACATTCATAGATTGAGATATACAGTTACCGACACACAACGAGATATTCAGTTACAATACACGTTGGATTACACACTTACTGACACACCTCGTCCACATTCATAGATTGAGATATACAGTTACCGACACACAACGTGATATTCAGGTACAATACACGTTGGATTACACACTTACTGACACACCTCATCCACATTCATAGATTGAGATATACAGTTACCGACACACAACGAGATATTCAGTTACAATACACGTTGCATTACACACTTACTGACACACCTCATCCACATTCATAGATTGAGATATACAGTTACTGACACACAACGTGATATTCAGTTACAATACACGTTGGATTACACACTTACTGACACACCTCGTCCACATTCATAGATTGAGATATACAGTTACCAACACACAACGAGATATTCAGTTACAATACACGTTGCATTACACACTTACTGACACACCTCATCCACATTCATAGATTGAGATATACAGTTACCGACACACAACGTGATATTCAGTTACAATACACGTTGGATTACACACTTACTGACACACCTCATCCACATTCATAGATTGAGACATACAGTTACCGACACACAACGAGATATTCAGGTACGATACACGTTGGATTACACACTTACTGACACACCTCATTCGCATTCGTAGATTGAGATATACAGTTACCGACACACAACGAGATATTCAGGTACAATACACGTTAGATTACACACTTACTGACACACCTCATCCACATTCATAGATTGAGATATACAGTTACTAACACACAACGAGATATTCAGGTACAATACACGTTGGATTATACACTTGCTGACACACCTCATCCGCATTCATAGATTGAGATATAAAGTTACCGACACACAACGAGATATTCAGGTACAATACACGTTGGATTACACACTTACTGACACACCTCATCCACATTCATAGATTGAGATATACAGTTACCGACACACAACGAGATATTCAGGTACAATACACGTTGCATTACACACTTACTGACACACCTCATCCACATTCATAGATTGAGATATACAGTTACCGACACACAACGAGATATTCAGGTACGATACACGTTGGATTACACACTTACTGACACACCTCATTCGCATTCGTAGATTGAGATATACAGTTACCGACACACAACGAGATATTCAGGTACAATACACGTTAGATTACACACTTACTGACACACCTCATCCACATTCATAGATTGAGATATACAGTTACCGACACACAACGAGATATTCAGGTAAATACACGTTGCATTACACACTTACTGACACACCTCATCCACATTCATAGATTGAGATATACAGTTACCGACACACAACGAGATATTCAGGTAAATACACGTTGCATTACACACTTACTGACACACCTCATCCACATTCATAGATTGAGATATACAGTTACCGACACACAACGAGATATTCAGTTACAATACACGTTGGATTACACACTTACTGACACACCTCATCCACATTCATAGATTGAGACATACAGTTACCGACACACAACGAGATATTCAGGTACGATACACGTTGGATTACACACTTACTGACACACCTCATTCGCATTCGTAGATTGAGATATACAGTTACCGACACACAACGAGATATTCAGGTACAATACACGTTAGATTACACACTTACTGACACACCTCATCCACATTCATAGATTGAGATATACAGTTACCGACACACAACGAGATATTCAGTTACAATACACGTTGGATTACACACTTACTGACACACCTCATCCACATTCATAGATTGAGATATACAGTTACCGACACACAACGAGATATTCAGTTACAATACACGTTGGATTACACACTTACTGACACACCTCATCCACATTCATAGATTGAGACATACAGTTACCGACACACAACGAGATATTCAGGTACGATACACGTTGGATTACACACTTACTGACACACCTCATTCGCATTCGTAGATTGAGATATACAGTTACCGACACACAACGAGATATTCAGGTACAATACACGTTAGATTACACACTTACTGACACACCTCATCCACATTCATAGATTGAGATATACAGTTACCAACACACAACGAGATATTCAGGTACAATACATGTTGGATTACACACTTACTGACACACCTCATCCGCATTCATAGATTGAGATATAAAGTTACCGACACACAACGAGATATTCAGGTACAATACACGTTGGATTACACACTTACTGACACACCTCGTCCACATTCATAGATTGAGATATACAGTTACCGACACACAACAAGATATTCAGGTACAATACACGTTGGATTACACACTTACTGACACACCTCGTCCACATTTATAGATTGAGATATACAGTTACCGACACTCTTTATCCACATTCACTGGGCCAATTAGGAGACAGGGTTAGTTTGGGGAATTGCATCGTAAATCAAAGTGCCACAGACAAACGTAAAGGAAGACTCCTTCCATCAGTCTTCTCAGTCTGTCCAGATTACTGCCATTTACCTCTCTACTTGAATTTACTCTTCATGTGTATTTAGTATTCTTTCAAATAATAAATAATTAGTTTAATTAGTTAAAAATATTAAACAGTAATCAGTTTAGTCTTCATTTAGTTTGTCAGTTTTGTTGCCAAGTATTCTCTCTACTTGAATTAAATCTGTTATTTTGTATATACTTTACAAAATTTAATTTAAATAAGACACTTAGTTAATTGTTAAATGTAAAAGAAATCGTCACCCTGAATCGTTTGGTCTTGACCCTTGATAGTTTTGAGTTTGAAGGTATCTCTCAAGATAAATTATCCGATTATTGTTGTATTTATTATCTTAACTACAAATATTGATATTTTGTAATCAGATGGACATTTTATTAAACTTAGGGTAGTCAAGTTTATAGAACGTTGAGATTATTCTCCCGTATCCTCTGCTGATGAATGCTTAGTATGAAGTTTTGACACCACCAGTTTGGAGTGTTGGTGAGAGAAAACCTCAATACACCTATGAACGAACAATCGATAATGCAACAGATGTCATCTGTCTTACGTTAAACATTTTCGGTGTGCAATAGTGCTTTAAACTTCTGCAGTTGTAATGCTATTTTCATTTCAATCGAATGGATAGTTGTGTACGTGGACAATTTCAGTAGTGCTGTTGTGAGTGTTTTATAGGGAAATTGAGATTTTTTACTCCCATTACACTAAGCGAACTGTATGTCAATGATTGCTTCAAGAAAATGAAGACAATTATATGACATCAACTCAGTTCGCTGTAGTGTAATGGTGAGTAAGAAAACTCTCACCTATTTACACCTGATGAGACGAAACAACGTCGAAACAGCACACATGGAGACCATCTGGTCCACGTACCAACATCCTTTCGGTGTGGCCAAATAGTGCTTGCTAAGGCACCTTCTGACAACAGTTGGTCGCTATGCATTGGCCACACCGAAAGGATGTTGGTACGGGGACCAGATGGTCTCCATGTGTGCTGTTTCGACGTTGTTTCGTCTCATCAGGTGTAAATAGGTGAGAGTTTTCTTACTCACCATTACACTACAGCGAACTGAGTTGATGTCATATAATTGTCTTCATTTTCTTGAAGCAATCATTGACATACAGTTCCATTAGAGTGGATGACGGAGAATAATCTCAACGTTCTATAATATTTATTTTTTTAGATAAATATTGTTAAAATCATCTTTTTGCAGTTTTCACTCATTTTATTATACTATTTTTAATATGTCAGTACACCATACGTGTATGGGTGGGCGGGTGGATCAGTACACCGTACGTGTATGGGTGAGTGGGTGGGTTAGAACACCGTACGTGTATGGATGGGCGGGTGGGTCAGTGCACCGTACCTGTATGGGTGAGGGGGTGGGTCAGTACACCGTACTTGTATGGGTGATCGGGTGGGTCAGTACACCGTACGTGTATGGGTGGGTCAATATCACTGACGTGTATGCGTGGGTGGATCAATACCACTGTAGTGTATGGGTGGGCGGGTGGGTCAATACAACCGTACGTGTGTGGGTGGGTCAGTACACCGTACGTGTATGGGTGATCGGGTGGGTCAGTACACCGTACGTGTATGGGTGGGTCAATATCACTGACGTGTATGCGTGGGTGGATCAATACCACTGTAGTGTATGGGTGGGCGGGTGGGTCAATACAACTGTACGTGTGTGGGTGGGTCAGTACACCGTACGTGTATGGGTGATCGGGTGGGTCAGTACACCGTACGTGTATGGGTGGGTCAATATCACTGACGTGTATGCGTGGGTGGATCAATACCACTGTAGTGTATGGGTGGGCGGGTGGGTCAATACAACTGTACGTGTGTGGGTGGGTCAGTACACCGTACGTGTATGGGTGATCGGGTGGGTCAGTACACCGTACGTGTATGGGTGGGTCAATATCACTGACGTGTATGCGTGGGTGGATCAATACCACTGTAGTGTATGGGTGGGCGGGTGGGTCAATACAACTGTAGTGTATGGGTGGGCGGGGGGTCAATACAACTGTAGTGTATGGGTGGGCGAGTGGGTCAATACAACCGTACGTGTATGGGTGGGCTGGTGGGTCAATACAACTGTAGTGTATGGGTGGGCGAGTGGGTCAATACAACTGTAGTGTATGGGTGGGCGGGTGGGTCAATACAACTGTAGTGTATGGGTGGGCGAGTGGGTCAATACAACTGTAGTGTATGGGTGGGCGGGTGGGTCAATACAACTGTAGTGTATGGGTGGGCGAGTGGGTCAATACAACCGTACGTGTGTGGGTGGGCTGGTGGGTCAATACAACTGTAGTGTATGGGTGGGCGAGTGGGTCAATACAACCGTACGTGTATGGGTGGGCGGGTGGGTCAATACAACTGTAGTGTATGGGTGGGCGAGTGGGTCAATACAACCGTACGTGTATGGGTGGGCTGGTGGGTCAATACCACTGTAGTGTATGGGTGGGCGAGTGGGTCAATACAACCGTACGTGTATGGGTGGGCTGGTGGGTCAATACCACTGTAGTGTATGGGTGGGCTGGTGGGTCAATACAACCGTACGTGTGTGGGTGGGCTGGTGGGTCAATACAACCGTACGTGTATGGGTGGGCTGGTGGGTCAATACCACTGTAGTGTATGGGTGGGCTGGTGGGTCAATACAACCGTACGTGTGTGGGTGGGCTGGTGGGTCAATACAACCGTACGTGTGTGGGTGGGCTGGTGGGTCAATACAACCGTACGTGTGTGGGTGGGCTGGTGGGTCAATACAACCGTACGTGTGTGGGTGGGCTGGTGGGTCAATACAACCGTACGTGTGTGGGTGGGCTGGTGGGTCAATACAACCGTACGTGTGTGGGTGGGCTGGTGGGTCAATACAACCGTACTTGTATGGGTGATCGGGTGGGTCAATACAACCGTACGTGTGTGGGTGGGCTGGTGGGTCAATACAACTGTAGTGTATGCGTGGGTGGGTGGGTCAATACAACTGTAGTGTATGGGTGGGCTGGTGGGTCAATACAACCGTACTTGTATGGGTGATCGGGTGGGTCAATACAACCGTACGTGTGTGGGTGGGCTGGTGGGTCAATACAACCGTACTTGTGTGGGTGGGCTGGTGGATCAATACCACTGTAGTGTATGCGTGGGTGGGTGGGTCAATACAACCGTACGTGTGTGGGTGGGCTGGTGGGTATACATATTGTATTTTTTAAATGAGGCTTGAATGTTGTTACTATTGTGAATGTTAATAATTACTCAGATGTCAATTTTATTTATATATTATTTATTTTACTAAAACTGATTTCATTGTGTTTTTTATTAAAACATTTAAGTTAATTTCTTAAGATGACCTAAATTTATCACTTTAGCATTCCATTTCAATTTTGCATTTAAAGTTAGGAAATAAGAAAAAAATCAAAACTTGACATAGTAAATTGTAACCAGTTGCAAAGTTTTGTAAAACCATGTTTCTAGCCTCAATTTCTCGCTTGATCCATACAAAAACAAGAATGGCTTTAGAAGATCTCTGATAGTTTTGTCTGTTCATTTATCAATAGTATATTATTTCAAATGTATTCTTAAATTAAATTAATTGATCAAATTAAGTCCCATTTCCAACATATACCTAACCAACAAACTAAACTTATAATTACGAATTATTCAGTGTTATATTACACAAGTCGTAATAAAGTAGTATCAGGTATTAGGGATTGCTGTTTGAATAAAGAAAATTATGTATGAATAAATAAACTAATAAAAGTGTCATAACTTTACTCAAACAGTTACGGTAGGAATTGAAGATTTCACCATAGAACTGGTAAGAGTAAGATGTTAATATCGTGTGGTTTACAACCAGAAGGCGTCTAAGAGAGACAATATTATATGATACTAAGTATAAACCAAAGATTGATATTATGAAAATGTCTTTCTAGCTTATTAAATAACTTTGCTCTGTTTGACTTAATTAAGTACACGTGTTGGTTCGTATCAATTTACTAAACCTTTAACATTAATTCAGTATGTGCTATATGTATGTATGTACAAGTATATATTATGTATTATTTGTGATCTTAATGACCTTTATTAAAAGGACCGTTTTAATTAGTCGCATTGGTATTAATTTGTTGGAATAGTTATTATATCTATAAAAAAATTAGCTGGGTGTTATAAACAACACTATTGCTATTCTGATACTTATAGAACCTACCATTTTCTGAGCGAAAACTTTACACTTGCGAATCGAAAAGTGATTTTTTTGTACATGGCGTACACTTTTGAAAAATTAGTTTGTTTTTTTCTCATTGATCGTTACATTTCTTATGTAAATTCCCATTACCTATTTATTGAATATATCAATACATGCTAAAGTATAAATCATTACGTGTACAAGGGCAAAGAGGTTTAAGCAAATGTTTACAAAATGTATGCAGTTAAAAACACTTATCCTGACGTTTAAGATTCGCTTAGTAATAGCTACATTTCAAAAATGAAGTTAAATATTGAAGTTTGTGTCTGAAATACGTTTTGTGGTTTGAAGTTAGGAGTTTCCCCAAGGCGGCTAAAGTAAATAAGAGCCTTCAATTTATGGCCCACCTTGTTTCTCTCTTAGAGAACAAGCCGTAAACTGCCTACGTGACATTCTTACGGTACAGATGTCGACATATAAAAAATCTTCACTATTTTTCATCGCATACTGTACCTCGAGTACGAAACTGGTAAATTAGAGTCGATAGAGCTGACAATGCTTGCTATCATACTTGGCTGGATTTCATTTTGAAGACTATAATCATTGTTTTCTTTTCTTATATATCTTAATATTTTTCCACTTACGTGGTTCATGTAATTTATTGAACTAAAACTAAGCCCGGTATCTTATCAACCAAGCTACGCCAAACGGCAAGGTATTACAAGAAGTAATTAATTGAATAAATAATAAATAAATGAATTTATTCCCCTCAAAAACATACATAATAACATAAGTTTACATTTCTTGGAATGTGACTGACCAATCTTACAAGTATTTGGCCAATATTATCAAATTATAATAAACAGAATTATGTCAGAGTCCAATAATAGACACATTAAAGTTCGTTGAGCTGCTCTCCGTGGCATCTGCGTCAGGCACAGCTGGCAGGCTTATCAGTACCTAAGCCTACACGTACACAACAAACTGACTGATTCTTATCAACTAGACAATTTCTTATGACTAATTCTTGAATAAAATAAAACAAATTCAGCACTCTTTCCTATTTAAATTAAATTATATAAGTTATTTTGAAAATAGTAGCTTCATAATTACTAACAACAACTAAAACATGAGTATTTCCTCATCAAACAAATCAATTTTACAATTTAATGAAGGCTGAAATAACAAAATAATTACGATGGTACAGTCATGAAATCTCTAAATACTAGATGACTTGGAATATTATAGGGAAAGAGTAATGTTTTATAAGTGAGATTTTTAGTAAACATTTTGAAAAATTTCAAATTGACAAGAATGTAAACCTAAAATAACTTAAATAAAACGTGTTTTTTTTAATGATACAAGTTGTATGTATTCATTGAACGATACCATATCGACTCAATACTGCATGAATACATCTACGTTAAGAAAGCATCATACAAAAGGAATGTTAAGTTCTTACGTTTTCATTTACTCTATCAACATTTCAACATCACGTATCAAAGTTTAAGATCCATATTAAACTTGTTGAAGTAAGAAACGATAAGTTGATAAAATAATAAACGTATTAAAATTGAAAAAAAAATCATATGCATAGTATGGAATTGAATGTTTTAATGAAATAATTCCTTAAAACGTTTCTGAGGTTTATTAGTAGCCGATATTTTTTTAACCCTAATCTGCCCATTTCCCTCAACTTTTATTAGTATTTATTGATATGTGCAGCGATCTTACTCAGGCAGAATAAAAAGTAGAATCAGAACAGTACAAGGTGAATATTACTGAAAAAAACAAAAACAAAAAACTGTCAGTCGAGGTCAAGACTCATGACGTCACTGACTGCCTTCTTAGTATTTTAACATATTAAAAACATCTGTTAGAGAAATAAAAAAATGTTACATATCAGTGATGCAAACCATAAACACTAGTTGTTTTTGGTACGTAGTTAGTTGAGTGGTACCAACTACCTTTCCACATTACGAACATGTTACCGTAAATTATTTGAACCCCTAAAGAGTTAGTTAAAAATTATTTCTGACAATATTATTATATTGAAAAAATTTGAAGTGAGATCAAATAATTTCTCTTTGGTATTTTAAAGAGTCCTTCAATTTGTAAGGGCAGACAGCCCTGCCGTATTTATACAGGTGGTAAAACAACCCAGCTGTTACATTGACTTTGTAATGTTCTTTCCAGAATAACAAATCAGCTGTGATGTTAACGCTCAGCTGGCTAACAAGGTGGCAAGTGTAGACAATATTACCAGAAGTGTCCAAAAATGTAAAATGTATCTGATCTAAAAATTTAACAACAAATAAAAGTTCGTCCAAATATTGTGTGCATTTATTCATATTACTTAATTTATAAGTAAATTACAAATTACAGTTTCGCAACCCTTTGTTATTATATCTCTGTGCTGCAACTGCAAAATTTATCTCTAAGACTTACCTTGCAACCGAAGGGACTATAATATGACGTATAAAATGCTATTATTACAAAGTTAAGCAAACTGTCAGAAGGAATTTCCTTCGAAGGAACTTTTTGGGAGAGAATAAATTGGATTTATCATTCCACCAGTTTCTCCCGTTAACAGGCAGAAGGTGGATTCTGTACTTAATTTAACTCGCTAAATTTTATTTACACAATATAATTCAACTCCACGTGGGCCATGCCCCTGAAAAAAATTAAATGTCGCTAATAGCGTCAATAAGTGTGTTCTTTGTAAACATGATGGTGATGTACAAGATTTCACTTTTACCAGTGAAGTCATAGAAAAGTTGTGAAAGCGTTTCCATATTTTTTTCCACCCTGTATATGTATCTGGAGAAAGAAATGAAAAGTTGTTTTTAGAGCATATTTCTTGCTGGTACTTTGTAGTTTTACAATATAAAGTCTTTGTTTACAGTCGACCTATTCTGTACATGACAGTTATGAAAGAAGATAAACCCAACGTACAGTGGTTAGTTGCAGCGTCTTACTGAAGGGCAGGAACTGTCATTTCCAAGGATCACATCTTTTAATGTTTTATACGTTCTTCTGAGAAATATATTTATCAATTACGTACTATACAAGCAGTATACTGTATATAGAAATAACTAAATTTAATTGAGGAAAACATAAATTTAAATAACCTATCGTTTTAAATTAACAACAGTGATGACGTCATTGCCAGAACAACTAATTATCAGTAAATTACGAGAATGGAAAACAAATATTTTACGGTCCAGTGTCAAAAGCTCAAAAAGCTTTCTGCGGTGTTTTACTATGGTACTAATTAAATTATTTCTATGAAATATTCTTCGAAACAAAATTATAGCTTTTAATTAGTATAATACTAATAAAATTTCCAAATTACAATTAGGCCTAGAGTCCTTCAATCTGCGTATTCATATTAATAAAACATTCATTCTAATACATTTTAAGAAACTATTCTAAACAGCAATAAGAATGTTCAACTGTATTGTATGTAAAAGAAAGATTAATAGTATATAAAATTTATTTTATATACAGTAAAAAATGTAGTTTACTAACAAATAAAAAAGTACTAAAAAATATAAAGCAATTATAATTAATGATTATTCTCTCGTTGAAAATTAAATTGAATAATATTTCTCAGTCAAAGGTCTATTGTGGATTTTTGTGCAATAAGTTTAGTATCCCTTAATTTTTATAATTGCAGTACTTTTTTCTAGTATGTTCATATTTATAGTTTGTTCATTTGTGCTATTGGTGTATTTATTCTAAATTTAATTTTATTATAATTTTTACTTAGGATAAGAGTGTATATTTCAGAAATTATGTTAGTATAGTTAATTTTAAATATTCAATGATTGAAGATGATCTATTATTTTTTATACTGGTTGTTTATTTTTATGATTTTTCGACTCTTTATATGGTTTTTTGTGTTTTCTGTTTATCATTTATTGCATATATATTTATAATTTTACTAGCTTCACCAATGTTATGACTTGACTTGATTTTTCAATTATTATATTTTTTAGTATTATTACATACATCTACAGCTTAAATATTTTTACAATTTTCATTATTATTATTTATTATAAGTGTCAGTATGCAGCAGCACCAAGGAGAGCGGTGATTGACTGTTTTTATAATATAGACTAAGTAGACTGACTCGCTTGTTTTGTAATTGTAATTAATTTAATGTTCATGCTAATCAAACAACTGAGAAAGTGATTAGCTTCATTTCCTCGTTTATTTTTGTACCATTGTATGTTTTGGTAATGATGGAAATAAATTTCAATATTATTATTACTTTAAAGCAGTTAATTTAAAAATAGTAAAAATAAATGATTGTAAAACACACAAAAACTTGGTAAATAAACTAAGACAAAGTATGTGGTAGAAACGCTTTTTGTCGTTTCTGATAAATTTTTTATTAATAAAAGTTAATTTTATGCTTATTGATTCATTTTAGTATTTGTATGATAAGTTTTATGTCATTTCTGTAAACTAAATAGTTTCTTTATCCATTTTTAAAATTAATAATATATTCTACTTGACAAACTGATAAAATGCATCATATTTTAGACAGTTGTTGATCCATTTTAATGCTGATCAACAAACAAAAGGCCTTTGATCCTTAACAATAAGTTCGATGAGCACTTGTTGAACAACCAACAAAGAGTTGATTGCATTATTTATGAAGGGTGTACTCTGAGTGCTAACCTGTTTTTGGAAACACCACTTTTGGGAATTAAGAGTAATTTCTTAGAGTGGTTACTGTTTGTACATCAATCCAAGCTGTCTGTCCAAGAAATGATCTTCAATACACACTGTGTTAGTTTTATATGAAATCAATCAAAGTAAAATTCATGAATATCATTTTACAGCAGTTTCACTTAGGATGGGGTAAAACTTCTAGCCACGGTTTTGGTGTTTTCGCACTTAGTAAAATTTCGAATGATTTTATTTGGTTTGGATAAATATAGTGTATTACATAAAAATACAGTTACATTTTTAAAGTACAATACTTATTAAGGAGATGCAAAGAAGGAAATGCACCTTATGTTTACAAAGAAGGGTGATATATTTTTAATCACCTGGCAATTGACCACACTGAACTCGGTACTATCCCTTATAGTATATCTATCGAAAGAAAAATATCGTTATATCGGGTAACCGATCTATCGAATTGTACATATATGTTTAAAACTACGCGCTAACTCTTATTTTATGACCAAAAATGCACTCAGTTTATCTGTCACTATTTCGGAATAGCCTACTGTATGTAAAAATTAATAAATTTATCCCCACGAAACAAATTGTGGTCTGTGGGGTTGAATGAAAAAAACTGATAGTTTACTTTTATTAATTCTAGCCTTAATCTCCCAAGTATTATGGATTTGTTTTATTTTATTCTCAAATGCCTAAATAAAATTATAACATACAACTTTTTTGGCACCTGGCTTATTAAATGAAGACGGTTACAATATTAATATCAAAATCAGCAGTTACCAAATCAGTTCGAATGCTTAAAAGCTGATGGATGAATCAATATAAAACTGAACCAGTGAGTTAAAAATTCTGCAGAGGAAAGTAACAATTCAATAAACTGTATGATGACAAATACAACGGTAAATAAGTACAAGTGAACGCCACACAATACAAATATACTACGATACAAGTAGTAAATTCACAAATATTAGAGATATTTTGTGAATCCCTCTGGTCTGAGGAAGGTGAGCGTGGTTCACCGAAATTGATCACTATAATATTTGTGCATTTTGTGCTTATAATGTAATATTGGTGTGTAGTGTGACGTTCACTATTTGTACCAACACGTATTATGCTAATTAAAAAACTATAACAGTAAATAAAAACAAGGTAATTTCAAAATTATACAACGATTTTACTAATCATTTAAGTGTATTAATTTAAAATTGTCTTGGTAATATTTAGTTTAAAATAGTTTAATAAGTTATACTGCTTGTTTCTTCTAACAGTGTGGTCTGTTTGTTTGCTCGTGTTTATTCAGTCTGATAAATATATTCAGTTAATTCGTTGGTGTTAAATGTGATATTTTAACACCATATTATGTTTGGGCGTGTTTTGCGGTTTTTAAGTATATGTACGTACGCTACTTTGAGTATCAACCTAAAGGTATCACTCTAGTACATAGTGCATCTAAACTTCGTGGAGCCTCTTTCACCGCTAAACCCAATCTTGTCAAGAGGAGGTAAGCGCTTTAACATAAGGGGCTTTTATTCTCTAAGCTTAAACTTACTCCCAATTTGTCAATAGGCTGGAGGCTCCTTTATAGATACTCCTTAATTCCTGCCAATGCCTATTACAATAATGGGACTATCACGTATTCATTTAACCTCTCTATTCACTAACGTCTTAGATTCATTATTCATCTCTAAGACGCCAATCGTAGAGATATAGGCGAATACGAGGAGTGAATGAGTTTGATGAGTGTAGATGAACGAGTGAGGTCATTGTTATTATCTGAGTACGACTTAGCTCAGAAAGGACTATTTGTTAATAGCCCAATAGCCAGGGCGACTATGGGACCGACAGCTTTACGTGGAATCCGAACCACGTAGTGTTGGTCTGATTTTCAGCTAAAAATATTATAGACTCTCATAAGCTGTTTTTTTTATTTTGATTAAACATTTAATTTCCATAGAGTAACAAAATCAAAATAATAACTTTGCAAAATCTCCCTGTATTTAAAACTCTTTGTTATGTATAGCTATGTTGCCAGTTAGTTCAGCAGAATAATCTTATTAACAATAATAATAATCCTTTAATGCATAAAACATTGCATACGTAGGATAAAAATAGAAATTTAAAAATATCAAAAAGCAACCTTGCAATTTGCTCCTAAATTCAATTGTACTATATGAAAAAAAGGAAAGAAAAAACATTCACTCAGCTCATCATTATCAGATACGGCACATTGAAAAATTTCAAATTACGATATAATTATCTCAGCGCCTTGTCAGAAACTTATCGCCAGAGTAAAACGCACTGGACATCAAAACGCATTTAGATGAGTTTTAAATTGATTAATATTGCTAGTATTT
This sequence comes from Stictocephala bisonia, assembly GCA_035578905.1. NCBI lineage: Eukaryota > Metazoa > Arthropoda > Insecta > Hemiptera > Membracidae > Stictocephala > Stictocephala bisonia. The sequence goes on from JAQJVL010000268.1 coordinate 1,104,253, forward strand.
TTAACTTCTTCAAGAACCTTGTTAATTAGTCTGACACCAACTTGCTTTGCATGCGCTGTTGCTCTGTGTCGTTGTAGACGATTGTTGTCCCCTCCTCTTGTCTCGTAATTGTGCAGTTCGTTGCCCTACACCAAAGTGCATCCTGAAATGCAGTACAAGACTAACTCAAGTATAAAGAGACAGGGCAAAGTCAGCAATAAAAGCTTCCAGAAGGCATCTCTACACGGATCTCTGTAATCTAATATTGAAATGATTCTTATAGCTTGCTTTTGAAGTCAAACTGTTGTTGAGAGCAACTTCCCCAGACACTAATCCCATAGGTGGGTAAACAAGACCAAAGTAAGTTATTCTTAAACTTCACAAGAACAAATTTTAGACAGATTACGCAGTGCATCGATTCCTGATGTGACCCCATAGCAGACTTTCTCCACATGATAATTCCATTCAGACATTGGTCAAAGTGTATTCCCAATAATTTGATGGGAATTATTTTGGCTGTTTTCAAAATTAATTGAGATAAATGTCCTTTTTCAAAACACAGTTCCAGCAATGTTGTCAATGAAGTCAAAATGTGCATTGATCAACCAAACAGACATTCCATTGATGTCACAGGATTTTTTTTACATTCAGTCCCTGCAAAACGCAAGCCATCTCCGTCTCGCTAACAGGAGCCAGCACCTTGGACTATGTCGGTCCACATTCCGGAGGTTGAATACCTTTAGAGGACGGCTGGGTTAAAGGTACTGAAGAAAAAAGTTATTCATTTCATTTTTTATTTATTTATTTATTTTTTTATTTATTTATTTATTCATAAGACGCCGATGGTCAAGATATGGGCGAATATGGATTTCGAATGAATGTGATGAGTGTATATGAGCGAATTTTCAACTTATTTTGGCTTTTTTTACGACTATAACTTTTTCCATTTACTTTTATGTTGATTGTTGAGCTTTTTTTAGTTATGTTTTTAATAATTAACCAAGCTACTTTTTAAAAAATTGTCTGATTCTTCTAATTTACGATTTATGTCCTAAGCCTTTGCGGTCCTGGTGATTTTTCTGTAAATCAAATATATAGACAGTTACTTATGTATTTATAAATGTAAAATGGAAAGTAGAATATTTATGTTTAGTTCTGCAATACAAGTTAGGTAAATATAAATGCAGAACTACAACATTTGTAGTAACGAATGGGGTTATTGAGATTCGAAATGGATTTTTGCGTTAAAAGGAATGCTTCCCAAGGAAATTGAAGTATATAAACATCTCCATTTTATGGCCCACCTCATTTCACTTTTAGGGGAGAAAGGACTGGAAATTGATTACCTTATATCTACGCCAACCCTTGCATATGTAAATGTTTCCAAAGATAAGGAGATTATATATAAACTTCAAGAGGGAAAAGAATTTTATATAAAATCCATTGTTGAAAAGGCTGTTGTAATATTCCATTTATATTTCCTAATCTTAATCTATTCTATAAATATTTGATTTTCTCCTTTTTAAATTTGTATGAAAGTTATCAATAATCTTATTCTTATAATTGTTCATTTGCGAATCATTTATTTACATTAGATTATACAGCATTACTGTTGCGCAGAAATCATTTGCACTTGAGTGAAGGTTTCTTGCTAAGAAACTAAGAGGCCTATGAAAAATCCAATCATACCATTGTTTTCATCCTTTATTTGTTCATATGGGATATGAAATTTTAAATTTTACTATAATATTTATCGTAGTTGTAACAAAATAGTACTGGATTTTTAACTAGTTTTCTCTGTATCAGTACATCAAATTTACACCCTTATTACTCAAAAAGCAGTTAATGTATCACATTTATATTTCAATACATAGTAGCCAGGAATGTTTTCTATAATTTTCATTAATTTCACAATTTTAACATTTCAAGAAAAAAATATTCTTACCAATTCCCTGAAACAACGTTTTCTTGGCTTCTAGAAATTAATTTCTTGTTCATGTTGTAATCCTTATGACTGTTATGAACATTTTGACTGTTTGAATAAACTTTAGTCATTTATTTGTTTTACCATAAATGTATACATTTCAAATCTTGTGGGTTTTTTAGAGAAACGAGAAAAGTCAATTTAATCAGGCTCATCAACATTCATCTGTGAGGTTTACTTTTTTTTAATTCTCATTTTGATCCAAGAGAATCTATACTCATATTAACATAATTCTGCAGACGAACCTTCAACAAATTAAATGTAATTAAACCATAACACTGTACAACATTAATTTGTGTATAAGAAATAAAAATTATTAAATAAATAATGACATGACAACATTGGTTTGCTAAAGATTTATAAAAGTATTACTGTCAATATCTGTTTAACGCTTTAAAATACATATATTACTGAGTTACTTTTTATTTTATTCTAATGCCTGCTTTTTTACACCAATTCTAACAGCTATAATTTATATGGAGCCTTAATTATAAAGCAGGTACGAGTAATTGTTAGTATTAATTATAACTATGTGAGTGAAATATATTTAAGTTCCGAATTAATAAATTTGCACATTTCATACAGAAAACGATTAAATAAGAACTCAGCTTAGTTGACGTTTTTCTCTTTAAACTTTACAGAGATTCCATACTGTACCACGACACATTTCACTCGCAAATAGGCGGAAATGCAAATTAAAGCCGACAGTTTTAAAGGGAAAAGTGAGTAATGAGGCTTCATCAGTCTGAATTCAAAAGAGATCATGACATAATTCAATTAATATTTTAACCTTTTTTAAGTTATTAATTAATTTAGTTCAAACATCTGGGTTGTTTAAAAACTTTTTAAGAGTTAATCGTGTAATTAATCTTATACCATTAATTTTGTCATATATTCCATTAAATTGGTGCTTACGGAAATATCTGTAGAATTATTACCAATGAATATAAATTTGTGGCGACAATTAGAGGTATAAATTGTTTTTTGTTAACTGCGTTCTTATAATTTATACACGTTTATTTTCAAAATGGCGGTTTCAGTGAACTTGTTTATCTTACTCAGTAAAATACTGGATACGATTTGTAACTGCTACAGAGTCTGACGAAAGTCTTCTCTACACCGACCAAGAGTGAAGTACACACACGTGGTTATCGTGCATCTTACTCAATACATTTATTAGTTGTGTTTTATTGCTTTACAATCAGTAACAAACTGACTCAATACATGATAATTGCTAAATTTCAGCATCTTGAAGCAAATCCTAACTTATGAAAATCTAAATTTTTTAAGTATGAAAATATTTTGGGGCTGATTATTAACAATTGTAGAATGTTTGACCAAATATCCTCTCTTAAAGTAACAATAAGTAAAGTAACAAATATAACGCACTATTAAAAATATTACACATACTTAAAAATTTTTTTTTAATCTTTAGAAATACAGAATATTTTATTTTTAGTATTTACAAGTGTTGTTCAAAATAGGGGTATTTTTAAATAACAATTTTTCTGCAACACCAAATTCAAATAAAATTCTAATTATAGAACATTTCAAACAGCGTTGTTTCATAAATTAAAATGTGTTCTACTATATTTAAAGATTAATAAAAATAAAGTAAATTATGGTTTTTAATATGTATCTTCTAATAACAGTACCAATAAATGTGGGCGCTTTTTGTAGATATTTATTTTGTTACTTGAAAAAGGAAGTTGTCAATAGTTTATTTTTCTAAATAATGTAGGATTTAGTTTATATTAATCGGACACTCCTTTGAATGATCAATTTATTTAGTCGTTCTACTTATAATATAATTTAATTACAAAAATAATATAATCAATTAATCAATAACTCTTTCTTCATGAAAGGCACACTACATACATTGAATAGTGCCACAAATTTTTGAACTTGGCCTATATAAAACAAACTTAACATAAACATAAAGGCAATGCTGAAACTAGTTCTCCAAATATTTGTTAACAGAGTACAGTGCTTTGTCTACAGTAAGTGGGGTTTTCTTATAAAATTCCAAATTGTGGTGATTTGTAATAATTTCTTTTTTTATACCTTGTGTTATATCCATGGGTTTCAGTAGTCAAAGTTTTAAAACGTTCTTGTTTAACTAAAACAATTGTATCAAAAATATATTGTCCATAAATAGTAAGAATTTTGAGCTGCTTGAATTGTTCTTTTACTGATTCATCAATCTTTAAACCTAATATTACTCGAATTAGGCTACTTTCTTTTGTAGAATTAGTATTTTGTCAAGATTTCCCGCTGCGGATACCCCATATACGGATATGCCAAATGCAATATGGCTGTGTACATAAGATAAGTAGATTTTTCTTAATGTATCTATACTACAAAAATGTGAAATCCGTCTAATGGTAAATATTCCTGAATTTATTTTCTTTGGCAGTTTTCCAATATGTGAGTCCCAACTTAAATTATCATCAATACAAAGCCCAAGGAAATTAGTATTATTTACTTGTAATAATGATGCAAATTCAACTATTATGTTTGGTTCTATTTTATTTCTATTTTGTTTCGTTGTAAATGACATAAAAGTTGTTTTATTTACATTGAGTAATAACTCGTTGTCTTTTAAAAACTGCTGGATTTGCCCTAGCTCAGTAAAAGACTCTAATTCTAATTCATTTATTGACTTTGCCGAAATATTTAAATTAGAATCATCTGGGTACATGCATAACTTGTTTTAGTTAGAGTTAATTATACATTCAGGCATATAATTAATATAGCACAAAAAGAGCAAAGGACCCAAAATGGAACCTTGAGGACCCCTCTATCTATTGTTAACAGGGATGAACTTATTTTATTAATATAATTATCATTAACTACATTGGTCTCAACATACTGGTATATATTATTTAAATAGGATGCAATCCATTTATGAACTATTCCTTTAACTCCATCATTTTCTAACTTCTTAAGCAATGTTTTATGACAGACACTGTCAAATGCTTTAGAGTGGTCTATAAATATTCTAATAACTACTTCATGATTGTCAATAGATTTAATAATAGATTCAACAAAATCTACAGCAGCTGTAGTGACTGATTTACCTTTACGAAACCCATGTTGAGAGTTGTCAAACAAATTGTATTGGTCTAAATATTCAACTAGCCGATTATAAATTGTCTTTTCAAAAATGTTGATATCACTGGTATTATTGAAATAGAGCGATAATTGGATATTTCTGTTACTTCCCCTTTTTTAAATAGGGGGAATACCTTTGCAGTTTTAAGCTGCTCAGGGAACATTTCAGTAATCAAAGATGAGTTAATGAGATGTACTAGAGGCAGTAGAAGTGGCTTACCAACAAACTTAAAAACTGTTATTGGTATTTCATCATGTCCACTTGACATCTTATTTTTCAAAGAATTTATCATTATTTTAATCTCATTCTCATCAACAGGCTTACATCTACACAGCACATGAACACTTCCTCTATCAGGGGAGACTCATTAACTTGATTATAAAACAATAACTTTTTTTAAATTTTAATGGCTATTAAAAAGGTGAACTACATCCTTTGGGTTTGTAATTAGTTTATTGTCCATTTTTAAATGTATATTAGTGAACAGTTGACTATTTTTGTTTGACGTTTCTTCATTAATTATCTTCCACAGTATTTTATTGATATTATCAGAAACATTTATTTTCTGGTCAATATAATTTTATTGCCTCAGCAATTTTTCTTTTAAGTTGTTTTTTCCTTTCCGTAACTACCACTGACGAATTCTTATTTTTCATTTGTCTTGCATTTTTTTGTAAGTTTACAATTTCCCTTTTTCCAGCCCTAATGTCATGATTTATCCATCTTTTTTTTACAGAGCCAACCTTTGTCGTCCTAACTGGAAAACTTAAGTCAAAGTAATATTTTAAATAGATGGTAAAAACATTATATTTTTCCTCAACTTTTTAGCTTGAAAAACATCTAACCACGTTTCTTTTTCTAGTAAGTTGTAAAAGGTGGATACATTCTCAGCTGAAAAGTTCCTTCTATACATTTTTAAGTTCTCCTCAGACTTTACTAATATTCCAAAATTAAGTAGCTCCAACATTTGACTATCATGATCGGATACTTCTGTAATCAAACCTGCTATTTTTTTAATATTGTTGTGGTATGTTTGTTAAGAAGTTGTCAAAGGCAGTTTCAGAAGATAGAGTAACCCTGGTTGGAAATTCAACTAAATAGTGCATTCCAAAAGAAGTTAATATATATTTTTAGCCCTCTGCAACCAGGATTATTATCTAACATATTAATGTTGAAATCTCCCACTACAATTACATACTTCTGTCTTGGTAAAATATAATTGCACAACTCTTCTAATATGTAGAGAAATTCAGATACATCACTACTTGTGGCCCTGTAAACTCCTACCAATAGAAAGTTATATTTATCCATATAGTATTTTACACAACACTCAAATTATTTTTCTTGGCAAATATTATCAATTTGAGGATATTTGGAGGACCACCAGCTTAAACCTTATATTACTACGTGATATTATCAAGAATCCTCCATTTTAAAAAATTTCTCTGGCATAGAAGGCATTTTTTTATATCCATTTATATTTAATCGCTCTATTTGGAAAGATTTTAAATTTTGTTTTGAAATATCTACTATGTCTGGATTAACTTCAGCTATAACTATTTCTAAACATTCCAAACGAGAATTTAAATCTTGGATATTTTGATGATATATTTTTAAAAATGTTGTTTTCCTGTTACATTTTTTTTTACATATGTTACATTTTTTATTAGAAGAACGTTTATTAAAGATACCTTTACTGATTTTAAGGTTTTTGAGTTCAAATAAATAGCTTGTGGTGTCTCCTCGTTACATTCGTTGTTTAGGTTTTGTCTAATCGCATTTTCTGCATTA